>CAIGRB010052851.1:16981-36342 GCA_903798255.1 Fraxinus quadrangulata | reverse complement strand
AAAAAAAAAAAAAAAAAAAATTGATTAGGACTCCTAAAGTATGTCTAATATGGAATTTGATTGTAATTAGGAACCCAACAAAAGTTGGAATTTTGTTTCAGCTTAGTGCACTTTGGTCCTCTTTATTTGCAATGAATGTCCTCATATTCAAGACTAAAACATTTTGGTCTCCAATTCCTCAATTTTGTACCGCTTTCATAAAAACTTGTCAAATCCGAGTTTTATATACAATTCAGCCCAAATTAAATAAATATTCGTTCAATATATATTAAATAAATTAGAATCGAGGCTCGTATAAGCGCATAAAATGCGCTTATCAAGAACAAAGTTAGAAAAGAAACACCGTTTACGTAATCAAATTAAAATGAATCTATTTATTTTCCACACGTATGTGCTTTTACCTAGTGTTTATTTTACAAGGTACATGTGCTGTGTTTAAAGATTGAAATCGTACTCTTTAAGTATTTAGCACTGTCCCTATTATTTATAAAAAAAAAATATTTTTTCTCTCATTTATTTTTAACAATATATTTTTCAATAAAATAATATTACACACAAACTAAAAATATTTCCTTATTTTTTTCAACCACACATTCTCCATCAGAATACCATTTTTCATTTAAAAAAAAAAAAAGGAGCTCAAACAAACTCCTAGGATCAATTGACAACAGAAGAAAACTATTATAAAATAATGAAATTACAATTTAAAGTAATATGTACAAAGTGCTGAAGTTGGACAAACTACGGCTAAAAGTTGTTAAGGGTCTAAGTTTACCTACGGTCCTTTTAACAATGCCATCGCCTGCTATGTTCTTTTGTTTTGTTTTTCTCGTCAATTTTTAACAAGTCCTCATCATTTTTTATTTTATTTTTTTGTTTCGAAAAGTTTTCATCTTTTATGTAACTCAATGCAAAATACACTTAAAAAGAGAGTAATTATTATTATTGTGATAATGAAATTAATTTTATCCTTGGGCCATATGATTGAAGAGTTTATCACAAGTTTCACACAGATGAAATGATTTAATAAAAAAATTATTCTCCTTTTCATTTGACTATTACTGTTATACCTAAGCCTAAGTTGAGAAGGTAGCACCACATCATACATGTTCACATATTATTAATATTTTTGGATAACGTAGACTACCCGATGAATAGAAATTAGAAAATTCCAACTAGGTTAGGAACCGCCAATAAACCTCACGAAGCAATGCAGAACCTTATCAATATGAAAAAAAAAAATATGGAGGATTACAATTGTTAGAGGAGAATCCGCTTCCACTGATTGTGACCAAGATGATAATTGATTCTCCATGATCTCCATAATTCTAGCTCCTATCATTGATTCATCTTAATTCTAGGATATTGCCTTTTATTGTAATTATTTCCTTGTTTATAGTTTTACAGATTTATTGTATAAATAAAGATCACCTCATAGCATTTACGCTCGAGGCATTTCCTTTACATGGTATCAGAGCGCCGGTGAAATCCTTGCCGAGACCTCTTTTCAAGCTTCCATGGCTGTTTCTTCCACCAACCAGCTTCCGCTCAATACGATGGTTCACATGGTGACCATCAAACTCACTCCTACAAATTACCTCTTGTGGCGTCGTCAATTTATTCCTTTACTGGAAAGTCAGGATTTAATGGGTTATCTAGATGGGTCTTCTCTGGCACCTTCTGCTCAGATTCTCCAGGGGTTCCGAATCCTGCTTACAAGAAATGGCACGCACAGGATCGGCTAATACTCAGTCTTCTTTATGCCTCTCTGACTGAGGAATGTATGGCTGAAGTTGTGGATTGCTCCACTGCCCGTGATGCTTGGGTAGCTCTTGAAGCCTCTTTTTCACACAGTTCTAACTTGAAAGACGAACTTCAGCTGATGCAACGAGGCTCTCGTGGTGTTGCTGAATATGCTCGTTCTTTTCGCTCTTTGTGTGATCAGCTTAGTGCTATTGGCAAACCCGTTGATGACACAGATAAGGTACATTGATTTCTTCGTGGTCTTGGATCTGATTACAAAATTTTTTCTACCTCAATGTTGTCACAATTGTCGCTGCCTTCTTTCGCCAACTTGGTGTCGAAAGCCCTCAGCCATGAACTTTTCTCTCGGTCCCTTCATGGTGACTCATCCTCCCAGTCAGCTCTTGTTGCCAAACGAGGTTCTTCTTCTTCTTCTGGTGCTTCTTCTGGTCGCCCAAAGCCTGCCTTCTCTTCGTCCGCTTCTGGATATTTTTCCAAGACTCCGGGCATTACCTGTCAGTGGTGTGGTAAAGAGAGGCACACTGCCAAGAAATGTCATAAACTTGGCAAGTTACTGAAGAAAGCCAAGGCGGATGGTTTGATTGAAGCCTTTGCTGCTACTTCAATTGATGAACCGACTGATTCTGAGTGGTATACGGATACTGGAGCTACTTCGCATATGACGAATGATGTCGCTGCACTTGATAATTCCGTTCCTTATACTGGTAATTAGCGGGTGTATGTTGGTAACGGTACTTCCATGCCTATTTCTCGCATCAGTTCAATTACATCAATTGTTGCTTCTTATTCTTTACCTTTGTCTGATGTTCTCCTTGTGCCTAGTCTTACTAAAAATCTATTGTCAATTAGCAAGCTTACTCGTGAGAACAATTGTTCAGTTACTTTTTCTTCTTCTGGTTTTACCATACAGGATCTAGCAACAAGAACGGTGGTGGGAGTCGGGCGATGTGAGAAAGGGCTATATGTTCTTGACCGTGGTCATGCAAGTTTTTTATCTAGTCTCTCTAAATGTACCCCTCGTGCTTCATCTGTCACTTGGCATGCATGACTAGGACATCCATCTTTTCGCATTGTTTCTTCTTTAAATAAGCATGGTGTTATTAACATTTCTGATAAAAGTATGAATGATTCTAAACCTTGTTTTGGTTGTCAATTGGGCAAAAGTCATAGTTTACCTTTTTCCAATTTAGATCAACGTTGTGACTTTTTATTTGAAAGGATACATTGCGATTTATGGGGTCCCTCACCAGTTACTTTTCCTTCTGGATACAAGTACTATTGCGTTTTGATAGATGATTTTTCCCGCTTTAGTTGGTTTTATCCGTTAAAGCTTAAGTCAGATTTTTTTGACATATTTGTTCAGTTTAATAAGTATGTCCAAATTCAATTTGACTATAAAATCAAATCTTTTCAATGCGATGGTGGTACTGAATTTACTAATCAACGTTTTACCTCTTTTCTTTGTGAGAATGGTATAATTCAGCGTATCGCTTGTCCTTATACACCAAATCAAAACGGTATCGCCGAGAGAAAACATCGTCACACTACTGAGTCTTTTTCCAGCGTATCGCTTGTCCTCATGTACCTTTACGTTTATGGGTTGAGTCTTTTTCCACCGCATGTTATCTCATTAATCGCCTCCCATCACCAGTTCTTCATGGTAAGTCCCCTTACGAAATTTTGTATGGTTATCCTCCTACTTATTCCTTGTTACGTACATTTGGTTGCCTTTGTTTTCCTTTTCTACGTGATTATATGCCTAATAAATTATCTCCAAGGTCTCTTCCTTGTGTTTTTATTGGCTATAGTCCTCTTCACAAAGGTTTTCGTTGCTTGGATAAGAAGACTAACCGGGTCTATACTTCTCGCCATGTCCAGTTTTTCGAGGATTATTTTCCTTATGCTTCCAACTCGACTCTTCCTCCTTTGGATGGTGTTGATTATGTCACTTTTGATGACCCTTCTGACAGTTTTCTTTCTAGTGATACTTCATCCTCAGATGTGACTCCAGCTCATTGCCCGGCCCCCGGCCCCACCTTGTGTGTTCCTTGTGTTGATTCAAGTATTCCTTCACCGCCTCCTGAACATACTTCTCAGCCTTCATCGTCGGCAATATCATTGGAAGTCATACCTCATGTTCCTTCTTCCTCTAGTCAATTGCCGACTACTACTCACCCTATGGTTACTCGTGCCAAGAACGGTATTGTTAAACCCCGCACTCTTCATTCATTATATGCTTTGTCTGCTCCACCATGGTTTCAGGTACATCTTGCTGTCAAGGAGCCTCGTGGATTTAAGTCAGCTGTCAAGCATCCCGAGTGACTTTCCGCCATGGATGATGAAATTGCCGCTCTCAAGCACAATAACACGTGGCGTTTAGTTCCACGTCCAAATGATCATAATGTTGTGGGCTGCCGGTGGATCTTTAAGATGAAGCTTCGAGCGGATGGCTCTGTAGAACGTCATAAAGCTCGTCTTGTAGCCCAAGGTTTTTCTCAGAATCATGGTGTTCACGAAAATATGTTTCGAATTTAATCACCGCAAGTGCACGATTCGTTGACAAGTAATAAAGTGAAAATTGTAAAATTTCGAGTATCGTTCCCACGAGGATTGATTTAACTTGTTTTTTATTATCGCGACCTTAACCGAATCTATTAAAATTGAGATGTGTTTTTCAAAGTCTACGATTAATCTAAGACTAACATGCAATTTAAACTAAAATTACGAATCAAGACAAAAATATTGTTTTAATGCAAAAGATTTGTGTAAATTCAATATATGAAAAGTGCACTAGGATCCCGAATCACCAAGCAAAATTCACTTTTAACCCCTATTTCACAATTTGATAACACGAAGAATTAGTTGAAGAATCAATGTTTCTAACTTATCCAACAATCTCTTTCGAGTAGAATTGAACCTATTCTAGCATACCATTTGACTATATTTCTATGACAAATGTAATATACAAGAATGCGTGACGTTCTATAAACACTTAGAGATTCACGTAAAGCATAGCGGTATATTTCTATCCCCTATCGGACCCTACGATGATTTATACCTTGTAGAATCTATATTCCTTCTTTCGAATGCATAACATAGATCACCCAAACTCACACAATTATCGTGCACTATAATTATGGATGCAAGAAAGTGTATATAAATCATTCAACATTCATCAAACGTGTTCAAATATCAAATTGCAAAATAGAAATTAAAAGATCATAATACGAGGTTCATCGTTCACCTAGTACATAAAAAGTTTAGCCTAACATGGATAAAATAAAATAACAACAAAAATAATAAAGAGAAGACATCACCAAAAAACTAGAATTTAGGTTGAAAATCTTGAATTTTCAATGCAATCCCTTGTTCTAGCCGTCTTCTACGCTCTTGAATGGTGTTTTTCTCCCTAAGAATGTGTAACCTACTTTTTGGACGAGTTTAGGGTTATATAGAACGTCCCCGAGTTAGTTTCCATAAGAGTTGGAGTTAAATTAGGAAACCAGAAAATTTTCCCGGATTAAGCCTGGGCGAGCGCCCAGTACAAACTGGGGCGAGCGCCCAGGCCAATGTTTTGGCTTCTGTTGAATGGTTTGAGGGTTGGGCGCTCGCCCAGTTATAAGAAAATTCATGAATTTTCTTTCAGTAATTTGATTGTATCTTTCTTTCCCAATATTCGATTGAGCTGATTCAAAATGCGTTGGAAAGCTTACTTCAAGGGCTACAAATCTTCCAGAAATATAAATCTTCAAATTCGAACGTCTTCTATGTCAAAAATGGATCTCAAACTAAGACTGAAAATTCAAAGCATAACTTTTTTTTGGATGGAAGTTGATTTGTGATAGTACTTCGACTCTATTTCATCCATTTGCCTTCTTTCCTCATCCAATTGATGCCCAACACTCTCAAATCTTCATCGTGGGATCGACATAATTTTTCAGTATTTGCAATTGGGTCCTCAAACTTTCATTCTCTTCCATTTTGGTCTATTTTCGCTTGTTTTCACATACTTTTCATTCTATCCATCAATGTGATCCTACAAACACAAATTACATCGAATTAAGCTATATTCAACGCATTAAACTTTAATTATTCATGTTTATGAATCGAAATAAACGTGTAAAAGCGTATCACATGGCATTGATTTCAATGAAACATTCAGTCCAGTTGTTCGGCCTGCCACTGTTCGACTTATTTTGTCCCTAGCTGCTATGCATGGTTGGTCACTTCATCAACTTGACGTCAAAAATGCGTTTTTGCATGGTTTTCTAACCGATGAAGTTTACATGGAACAACCTCCGGGATACACTGATCCTCAATTCCCTTCTCATGTTTGTCGCTTGCAACGTGCTCTTTATGGTCTAAAACAGGCCCCACGGGCATGGTTCCAACATTTCAGTCAGTTTTTGCTTGGCCTTGGTTTTATTGCAAGTCGTGCTAATTCCTCCCTTTTTGTATGTCATGGTCCTCATGGTGTTATTTATCTTCTCTTATATGTCGATGATATGGTTATTACAGGCAATAATCAGTTTATGCTTCGTACACTCATCGATCGATTGTCACGAGAATTTTCAATGAAGGATCTTGGTGATTTACACTATTGTTTGGGAATTGAGGTTATTCGAAATGAAAAAGGAATTTTTCTTAGCCAAACAAAATATGCTCTTGATCTATTGACTCGGGCAAACATGGTGGATTGCAAACCTATTTCCACTCCTTTTCTAGTGGGATCTCATCTAAATGAATCTGGAACTGCTCATTCTGATGCTACTCAGTTTCGATCACTTGCAGGAGCTTTGCAATATTTGACTCTTACTCGAGTGTTAACTCTATATGTCAATATATGCATGCTCCTACTACTGATCACTTCCGTGCCTTGAAGCGTATTTTACGATATGTTAAGGGCACCTATCATTATGGCTTACAACTCTCGCGAGATTCTTCTTCAATTTTGCTTGGTTATTCTGATGCATATTGGGTCGGATGCCCTGTAACTTGGCGCTCTACAACAGGCTATGCTGTTTACTTCAGTCGAAGTCTCATCTCGTGGTGTTCGAAAAAGCAAACTATTGTTGCTCGCTCAAGTGCTGAAGCCGAATACCGTGTTGTAGCCTCTGTTGCTGCTGAACTTTCCTGGACACTTCAACTTCTTCGCGAGCTTCATATCACACTCTCCTCTCCTCCAAGATTGTTATGCGATAACAAAAGTGCCATCTTTATTGCCACCAACCCGGTCACCAAGTCCCGCTCCAAACACATTGACATCGATTATCATTTTGTATGGGAACTTGTAGCTTGACGGGTCCTCAGTCTCGAGTTTGTTCCTTCTCATCTTCAATTGGCAGATGTTTTCACAAAAGGGGTGCCAAAATTACAGTTTCTCTTGGATTGTGGCAAGTTGTGCGTTTTTCCCATTTCGTCCACGCCAACTTTGAAGGGGGATGTTAGAGGAGAATCCGCTTCCACTGATTGTGACCAAGATGATAATTGATTCTCCATGATCTCCATAATTCTAACTCCTATCATTGATTCATCTTAATTCTAGGATATTGCCTTTTATTGTAATTTTTTCCTTGTTTATAGTTTTACAGCTTTATTGTATAAATAAAGATCACCTCATAGCATTTACGCTCGAGGCATTTCCTTTACAACAATCATGTCTCAAGCCTAAACGTTGACTACAACGACCTGACATACCAATAGAAATGCATCGTGTACAAAAGTTTAGGACTGAGTTCCACCACCATGTGGCTATCTGACTTTAGACCACAAATGCAGCCAATGGCAGAACGGGGGTAGGGAATGAAAGGGGTAGAATATATGTTGCATATGGAAAGAATTATTATATAAATGTAAAGTTGTGGAATTCGTTACCTCTACTCAAATAGTTGGAATAGAAAGTAGGAAAAATGGAAATAAGAATTTGTTGATTGCCTCTATGTCTGGAAATTTTGATGGGAGTGGTAATTGAATAGGCAGCAGGTGTGTATGAGTTGTTGAGAGTGAAACAAATTTGAAAATCACAAATAAGTATATTTAAAAGAAGAATGGAGGGAAATGGAACAAAGAATTGAGGCTATTCTTCCTACCGAACTGGAATTTGAAAACTGAGGGGGAAATAGTAATTTAGTGAATTTTATCCCTGCTGGGAAAGGAAAAGTAGGGGATTTTTTTTTTTGCCTCAACCAATCAAACATGAGAACAAGTCAACATATAAACATAGTAAAGAACACAAGTTTAATCCTTTTCTAATTGTGGCTGCAGTGATCTTTAAAGAATTTGCCTCGATCGTGCACCTTAAAAATGAAGTTAAGTTTGGTAAGATTATTTTGCTTCACTAGATATATTTCATCAAGGACATAATTTTTGTCATATTAACATGTCTCGACATTTTGCAGTGTTTTTCCCCCAATACAATGCACAACAAATTTAGATGCCACTTTTCCTTATAAATGCCGCTTACATATATACTCATGGCAGGTCAGTAAATATTTGATCTAGAATGGACAAAGTTCATAATTGTTATACTATGTTTACATTTGTATCTAAGGTTTATCATTCTCTATAAAGATCATGGCTAAGAAGATACTATATTTTTTTCTTTATCAACTTGTTTGATTTAAAAGTTTGATTGTGTTCCCTAACTCAAAATGTCTTTATGCATCCAAAGCATCTACAACTCCATTACGCTCTCGAAATATGTAAGAAGTTTTAAAACTCATCTGGGAAATGTGATGTAAATAGCACGACGAACCGACCTCAATCCCAAAGGCACTAGCATTGATCACGAATTTAGCGTATGTACTACCTAAGAGGAATCAGCATGTTCATACATCAAGTTTCCATGTATTATAGTATGAAGTCATGAATATATCTTTTTAAGAGTGGAAATGATAGAATTTTTAAAAAGGTTAAAAGCTCTGCCTGGAGAGTAAAAGTGCTTTTCTTTGAGATAAATTAAAAGTTTTTGGTTGCAATTAAAAAAATGCTCATGACTAAAAACAGCTTTTTAAGTATATAGACTGCCATTCTCCCTTCAAAAAATGTGATTACCAACCAACGTCTGTTTGTAGATCTCTATTGAGGAAGACTACGAGGAAGAAAATTTCTATCACCAGGCGAATGGAACCCTTGACCCNATTCGCTCAATATATATTAAATAAATTAGAATCAAGGCTAGCATAAGCGCGTAAAATGCACTTATCAATAACAAAGTTAGAAAAAAAAAACACAAGCTACGTAATCAAATTAAAATGAATCTATTTATTTTCCACACGTATGTGCTTTTTACCTAGTGTTTATTTTACAAGGTACATGTGCTGTGTTTAAAGATTGAAATCGTACTCTTTAAGTATTTAGCACTGTCCCTATTATTTATAAAAAAAATATTTTTCTCTCATTTATTTTTAACAACACATTTTTTAATAAAATAATATTACACACAAACTAAAAATATTTCCTTATTTTTTTCAACCACACATTCTCCATCAGAATACCATTTTTCATATAAAAAGGAAAAAAAAAAAATGGAGCTCAAACAAACTCTTAGGATCAATTGACTACCAAAGAAAACTATTATAAAATAATGAAATTACAATTTAAAGTAATATGTACAAAGTGCTAAAGTTGGACAAACTACGTCTAAAAGTTGTTAAGGGGCTAAGTTTACCTACGGTCCTTTTAACAATGCCATCGCCTGCTATTTTCTTTTGTTTTGTTTTTCTCGTCAATTTTTAATAAGTCCTCATCATTTTTTATTTTATTTTTTTGTTTCGAAAAGTTTTCATCTTTTATGTAACTCATCGCAAAATACACTTAAAAAGAGAGTAATCATTATTATTGTGATAATGAAATTAATTTTATCCTTGGGCCATATGATTGAAGAGTTTATCACAAGTTTCACACAGATGAAATGATTTAATAACAAAATTATTCTCCTGTTCATTTGACTATTACTGTTGTACCTAAGCCTAAGTTGAGAAGGTAGCACCACATCATACATGTTCACATATTATTAATATTTTTGGATAACGTAGACTACCCGATGAATAGAAATTAGAAAATTCCAACTAGGTTAGGAACCGCCAATAAACCTCACGAAGCAATGCAGAACCTTAAAACTCATCTGGGAAATGTGATGTAAATAGCACGACGAACCAGACCTCAATCCCAAAGGCACTAGCATTGATCAGGAATTTAGTGTATGTACTACATAAGAGGAATCAGCATGTTCATACATCAAGTTTCCATGTATTATAATATGAAGTCATGAATATATCTTTTTAAGAGTGGAAATGATAGAATTTTTTAAAAGGTTAAAAGCTCTGCCTGGAGAGTAAAAGTGCTTTTCTTTGGGATAAATTAAAAGTTTTTGGTTGCAATTTAAAAATGCTCATGACTAAAAACAGCTTTTTAAGTATATAGACTGCCATTCTCCCTTCAAAAATGTGATTACCAACCAAGATCTCTATTGAGGAAGACTACGAGGAAGAAAACTTCTATCACCAGGCGAATGGAACCCTTGACCCCCATGTGTTGGGACGCAGTTATTCAACAATTTTGACATCTTGTTATGATAAATATAGTTACTCGACGTGAATTGTTGAGTTAAATAAAGAGCAATTACTATTATTTCCCTTCACGCAACACTTGAAAACAATGTTTTTAGTGACTAGAATTTTATTCGAGGTTCTAAAATACGTATTGCGTGGTAATGCATTTCGATCGAGCATCAAGAATTACAAGTATATGTGTGACTATGCAAAGAATATGTGTAATTATGTGTTTTTCAATTTTTCATTTTAGATATTTTAAACTAATAGATAAATAAATAATACATCATTTGAACTTTAAACATATTCTTCAAATTTAAAAATGAAAAAAAAAATATATTGCTCAAAATCATAAATACCACAATTACTTGAACTTTATATATATTTTTTTCAAATTTTCAACAAAAACATATTGCTCAATATCATAAATATTAAAATTGGTAATCAATTCGTACAATTAAATTAGATACGAACGTTGACTTAAAAAAAATATAAATCTTGTCTAGCTTTTTATCGAATTCTAATTCAATCTCATCTTTTTCATCAAAGTTATCTTCCATGTTATCCGATACAAAATCATCTTCATCAAATTCATTTATTTCAACTCAAGAATTTTTATTATCTCTTCTAGTTGATAAGATATTATTGTCAACTTCCTCCTCGTCATTTCAAGCATCAACAATCCAATATATGCATTACTAGCATCTCACATTATTAGGTTTATTAACATCTTTAATAACTGCAATTTCCCATCCAACATCCCCGAAACTTTTTTCACTCATTATTTTGAGAAATAGAATTAGATGCCATGGAAGAATCATTTTGCTCCATTGGCTTGTAGTATATTGAAGTAAGAATAGAATTTGATAAAACATTGGAGCATTCAAATTTATTATAACCTAAAATTGATGAATTTGATAAATATTTTCCCCTAAATTTAAAAATCACAAAAGAAGAAGGACATTTAAAGTTGCGATTAGGTGAGCAATACAAAAATGAAAGTTGTGCCTTCAAGTTTCTGCAACTCGATGAAGATCTCAGCAGCGAAACTAGAGGATTATCGAAGAAGGAGAAGGTAAGGACTCGACGTAGATAGCTTGCAACTCTACGAAAAATTTGTTTTGATTTTTTATTTTTCTAAATGTCAAAACCGTACAGATTTCTGCATATAATTCATGGGCTTGGGTGATTTGGACTAGTTTGATATTTGTTGGACTCAATTTTATTTTTTAAAGTTAATAAAATTGGTTGGACATTGCTAGACTAATTTAGATATATATAACTTTTAACACAAATGCGTATGCATTTTAGTGTTTAATTGCTATATGGTGGTCAATAGAATGAGTTTTCGGTGACAACATTATCACGCGCATACTCTTTGGCAAGGCATTTCGAAAGTGCATCAAGTATATACGTGCAAAGACGAAACATATGCGCACATTTTAAAACACTGTCCTTATTCCTCTTAAAAGGAAAAACAATTAATGTTAAATTAAAGGGGAAATAATTAGAAAATTTAAAAACGAGAAATGTTAATAAACATTAAATTTCTTTCTCTGGGTCATGAATGAAAAGTCAATAAAGTACAACAAAAGGTATGATTTTTGAGATCTTGTAATAAATTATGGATAATATATGAACTATAACAATAAATGCCTCTTTCCATGTTATAATTTCTGCAAGTAGAATTCCATCCATTTTCCCTATATAATAAACTAATATTTAGTGTAATACACATCTGGTTGAATAGATTAAAAATAGAGGCTTTCTGAAAAATGGATTATCCAGGTGACAGGCCTTTCCCCGCAGACTTTCATAGAAAAAGCTTCTTCAAGGTTTTCTTATTTGATGCCAACTTTGAAAAAGTGGTAATTAAAGTTTTAATCGATGATAATTCAGCAGGAATATTGATGTGAAACAACTAAACGTTGTTCAGATTTAGTTGTTGACTTTACAAATATTTTTTATATTTTATGACTGTACAGAAGAAATCTATCCAGAGTTTCTAAAATTATTTTTAAATTTTTCAGCAGATTCCCAGTAAATTTTTGCAGCAGGTGCAGGCAGCGGAAGAACCATTTGGTGTTAGAACTTTGACTGGCCCTTCTGGTGACAAATGGAACGTGAAATTATCAATTGAGGGTGACGACGTATACATAGAAGATGGTTGGGAAAGGTTTTATAGAGAGAATTCTTTGACAGATTATGATTTTTTAGTGTTTAGACACGCTGGAAATCTAAACTTCGATGTGCAAATTTTTGATAAGAATGGACTGGAAAAAAACTACAACTAGAACGTGCCGTCCTCGTGAAAAAGGGAAGAATAAAGCTAGAAAGATTTGAAGTAAGGGAAAGGTTTAACTGTTGCTATATGTTTTCGTTTCTCATTTTCAAATAAGGGCTAGCTTAATTATTTGATTAATTTTTTCTACCCATAATAATTGGTCCTCGCAGTAATATTGGATGGCTTACTCTAATTGAACTATAAATGTATACCGATAGCAAACTTGGAATAGAATGAAACACACGTTCGATAGTCAAATGACTTGGAATTGAATGAAACACGTTCGATAGTCAAATGATTCACGCATTTCATCATGTTGTTATTATTATTATTATTTTCCCAAAACAGAAGCAACTTATTGAGGTTCACCAAATCGTTAATTGCTAACACGCATAAAGATTAATTTCATTTTTTTTTTTTTTGCGAATGATGTCCAAACATTGAGTTCAGTAAATGAGTTTGGATTTAAATTCTATTTATCAACATTATGAAATTTAATTCTTTTTAAATATTAAAATGATGGAAATTCAAACACGTGAAATGAAAGATTAGACATCATATAATAACGAGATGATACAAGAAATCCTGCATGAGTTTGTGATATATGTGAATTATCGAATTTTTCAAACCAATTAGGCTTATCTTAAACTTGATGCTCTTAGAACTGGGCAATGGGTCGGGTTGGGCTCATTTTGGCTGAACCGGCCCAACCCGAGTTGATCGACTGTTGCATAGCCCAGACCGACCCGTTTTAGTATTGAACCCGAATCGCACGGGTCGGGACGGGCCTTTTTTTTTTAAAAAAAATAAAACTTCCAAATCAACTCTTAATTAGTCAAATAAATCAGAAAAAACTTAATTAATTGGTTAAGCAGTTTCCTCATTCTCTATATATAACTAGCTCTTCATTATGATTTAGAAAAGTTAGAAACATTATAAATACAAAATTTTTGTAATCTTTTTCCATATTATAATAAAATCTCATTTACTCTGCAAATTACATTGTTCTTATGTCTTCGAGATCTTTGCTTCATATTATGGCTATAAACTCTTATTTTCTCCAACAAATTAGTATTGAAATAATTTGGTATCATCTCCGCTTTTCACGACGACAATTGTTTTGTAGGGAAGTTAATTACAACAAGTCTTCGACTAAGAGTTTTCATTCATATTGACCTTAAAATATCTTATTTTCTGTTCAAAACCAATTATATATTAGCAAAGTAGCTAGAATAAATTTTCATCTCACTTCTTCAAACCCACCGCTTGCTATTTTCTTTTTCTTTTCAGTTTTTCATTATTTTTCGTCATCTGTTGGTTATTTTGTTCTTTCATTAGTGTTCAGAAAGTCACTTATGGGCCGCTTGAGCCTCAGGTTCTACATTACTAGTGTCAGTTTTAATTGAAGAACCTTACACAAAATTAGATAAAGAGAAAGAGAGGGGAGTAGTTTGACGGATTCTATTTCAGCCCTTAGATGTTTGTCCAAATAGAAAGGAAAAAATTCTGCACAGCAACTAAATTTGGTCGTCTACAACAATTTGCTAGGTTGTGTTTGATAAAATTGAACTCTCAAAAGTTCAAATATTTCCCAAGTCCTTCACAATCTCAAAAGACGAAAAAAAATTCAGGACCCAAACCGATAAATCCATGCAGCCGTCTTCTTTATAAATTTACAACCGTAGAAGACTCCAGTTTGCTATTCATTTTTTACGTTGAATTCCAGTTTTGCCGGGTAACAATCTAAGAATCTTCACGTGATGCTCTAGAATGCTCAGTCCTATTCCTTTTTCTTCCATTTCTCACTAATATGTTTATTGAGATTGGGTTTATTTCACCTTATTTCATAGTTATGAGCACTTTGGCTCCTTTTTTGGCCCATTGTCACGTGAATCTCTCGGAACATCAGATTTTTTTTTTTACCTAGAAATGCAAAAACAAACAAAATAAATAGAAAATCCAAGACTAAATTTTACTATAACTTAGGTACGTAAGAGAGTACAATATACTCGTATCACTAAATCTTTCTCTTGCTTGACACTGAATCAATTTTGATATTAGACTTGATCAAGATCCTTTCCGAGATACCAAAGAGACAATCGAACATTCTTCAAGCTATAATGCATGACATGACGTGATACATAGTGATAAGATCGCCTAACTGTGTTGCGAGCTGAACTTGTTGATGCAGTTTTTGGATACTGACATCGTTGACGGTTGAACCAAGAGGGTTCAATGGTTAATAACATGGAGACCTAGGAGAGCAAGTAGGACAATAACCCATTCGCCTGCCTGCATTCACAACATTGACAAACCAATGAAGGACCGACGGCTACCAACAAAGGTTAGTTAGACAATTGTTGGGAATGGCTTTATAATCTAAATATTCAATATTTAACTCCCAATAAAAATGAGGCTGATGTTGAGCTATGCGACCTAGTCTAGTCTTCTAACAAGTATGAGAGTGTAAGCTTTACAACATGAACGAAAATGTGGGAAACAACTCAGAATTCTACCATGATTCTTTTACCTTTGGGGATTCATTTTTAAAACTCCGAATATTTCTGCTGTTGGACTTATAATTTATAGTGCTAATGGATGAAATGATTCGGAAGATGTGGAGCACGAAATTTAGAAAGATAATGCATGGCTTGGATTTGATGTTGAGCATGTGAAAAGGGATTACTTTCTGCGAATTAAAAATGATGTCAGCATCGGGAAGCATGTTGGAAGTTAATTCATTATGACACAAAACATGGGTGTACAGCTAGAGACGGACCCAGCACCCGGCCGAGGGGACGGCTACGCGTGCTGGGCTCCACCGGACCAAGTCCCAACCCAAATCTCCCATTTGAAATCAATCCCTGAATTCTCAAATTTCCACATTCTCCAATCTCCAACCTCCAACCTCTCGAGCCCGTCTTCACCAGTAGACCTCAACCTGCCGTCGACTACACCCGTCCGTCAGTTCACTCCGTCTCTGGTGACCGGCAGCACACTCATTCAGTTCACTCCATCTCCTACCCTGGTTGCGCCAGCGAGATTTGGCTGCATTCGGAGTAAGTTGTTTTTTATTCACCCGTCTGTCATTTTTTAATTTTTATGAATTATTTGGTCATGTGGCTATCATATTCGATGTGAATTGTGAAATCATGAAATTTAAGTGCAAACTGTCCGCATACTTGGTTCTCCTAGCAATCAGTATATTTGTTTTTGTTGTCTATTTGTCTTGTGCATTGATTTGAAATGAGAAATTAGTTGTGATTTGTAGTGATTGAAGTTTAATTTAGGGTTTATGGTAATTGACAGATTGAGTTGTGATTTGTGATTTGAATTTTGGCACATTTGCCGGGACTTACAATCTCAATTCCCAATTCAAATAATGTGTACTATATTGTTTTAATCAATTGAGTATTTTGCAATTGTAGATTTTGCAATTGGGCATATTGAATAATTTTTAATATTATTTAATTAAATATTAATAAACAACATCATTCTTACGATCGCTAATTGTCGATGTTGACCGGTCAACTTCCATCCGGACTGAACTTCAATGTTGGATCTGTCCTTGTGTACAGCTCCCTCACAATAGGAGGGCATTGTTCAAACTTTTTACGATTTTCACCAACACATAGATCCTAGTTGTTCTTTTAACAAATAAAGGCTTGGAACAGACCAAAAATTTGATGCAGGAGGGACCGAGTAGGATGTTGAGTTGTCAGATAACACGTTATAGCTCTAAAGTATCACGAGTTGGCAGATCGGCGCAATGATGGCAAGTGATCGAGTTATTTTGGTGATTGAGACGTGTTTCGGTAATTTGACCATAACTTTGGCTACGTTTATTAGAATCGGGATTATGACCACAATCCGGATTAGACTTGAAATGTTAGCTATTTTTTAAAATTCTTTTACCAAGTTTGATATTGTAGGTGGGTCGTATCAGAAGTTTCATAGCTGATGGAGTAAGGGAGATCTGGTTAAGTAGTGAAGACACTGGAGCATATGGTATTTAGCACTGTTCTTTCCTGGTCTTGCGTGCAGAAAACTAGTATTATTGGACATGTATAAAAAATGTTTTGGCTCCTCCTCAACCCAACTTCATTTACATTAGACTGTTCCACTATTGAAATTAGGAAGAGACCATGATGGAATATATAATTTGTCACTTCTGTAACTTTGAAAAGAACAGGGGAAATACAATAAAGCTATATAAAAACATGGTGTTTGTAGCCACCACCTCCCTTGCTACAACACTATGCCTAAGTCAATTTTTATGGTGGAAGATGTTGAGATACTGATACCTTTCTGGTTTGATAATAAAATAATTTCTTTTGGCAAATTTGTGAGTAAATATCTATTTTTACTTTTGCATTTTTGATGATCAAAAGTTATATGCAACTGTTACAGTTTTGGCTTTGGAATCTACAGGTCGTGACCTAGGAGTTAATCTTCCAATTTTGTTGAACACTTTAGTTGTAGAGCTTCCCATTGATGGAAGCACAATGCTTCGAATTGGGATGACTAATCCTCCTTATATTCTAAAGCACTTGAAAGAAATAGCTGAAGTTTTGCGCCACCCATGTGTGTATTCCTTTCTTCGTGTCCCTGTTCAATCCGGAAGTAATACCATTTTGAGTGTGAGTATAAATTAGTCTTTCTTCGTATGAACCATGTGATTGTACGCTGTGAATGTTACTTTGTGAAATGATACTCCAACTTTAAAATGTTGTCATTTTTCCCATTGCAATCGATTTACAGGCAATGAACCGGGAATACACAGTGGGCGAGTTTAGGACAGTGGTCGGTACATTAACTGAAATGGTCCCTGGAATGCAGATAGCAACTGATATAATTTGTGGATTTCCTGGTAAGTTGTACAATTTTAGGTTTCCTTCTACTCTCTCTTACTTGCACCTATGCTTCAATTTCTATTATAGATGTTTATGTTTTCGTTGAACAGTGTCGGCTTAATAGATCAAAATTTAGATGATTGATTATAGCCTTTGTTTACCACTTGAAAGAGTTAAATATAGGATTGCGCACAGAGAAGCATACTGAAGAAAAATTAAAAAAGAACATAACCCTCCAATATGATAAAAAGGATTAAGGACCATGTTGAGATCCTAACTATATGATTGAGTTCAATGTTTTGAGATATCATAATTTGCTAGTTTCCATAATTTGATTCATGGATATGATGAATTTGTTGGATTAAATAAATCAGTTGTCTTTC
This sequence comes from Fraxinus quadrangulata, assembly GCA_903798255.1. Lineage (NCBI taxonomy): Eukaryota > Viridiplantae > Streptophyta > Magnoliopsida > Lamiales > Oleaceae > Fraxinus > Fraxinus quadrangulata. Next base: position 18,506 of record CAIGRB010052851.1, on the reverse strand, counting down.
TGGAAGATGAGCATAAATGTAATTTTCAAATGATGTTACAATGGGACAATTTTCTCTCTTTCTCATATTTTCGAAAATTAATTTCTTTTATTTTATATTTCCCAAACTTGAGGGTTGCTTCTAATAATATTAATTATGCAAGTTGCATTAACCACTCCATAGTCAGTCTGTAGTTAATGTGATGTGTGTGTGTATATCACTACTATATTAAAAGAGAGGATGGCCAAGTCACTGTTCATTTTTGCACCCTCTATTTCACACTTAAACTGATTGTTCACTGTTCATTATCTGGTTTGCCAATTAATAATTGATATTTGAGCTGTGATTTTTCTATTGAAAGCTACAGTTGTTGACTGTGTTTCTTCTCAATTTTAGCTAAACCGACCTTGAAAAATATCTGATTTTTCCTCATCCTTCACTTTTCCTCATCCTTGGATAAATATCTTCTTCTTCCATGCATATTTTGTATTGGAGAACCAAAGGTATTTCACTCTGGTGCAGTAAAATAGTAAACTTTCTCCACATCTGTATCGTTCGTAATTCGTCGTCTTCGGCTTGAATTTGTCATGTGTGAACTCTACAAATAACCCAACGAAACCCAGGGTTCTCGCGCAATACAGAGAGTTGAGAGTTTATCCTCAATGTCACTGTAAGTTCTTATATACTAAATTAAGTTTGCTATAACAATATTCACTTTCTGCTACTTTCGCTTAAGTTTGCCGTAACAACATTCCTTGCTACAAAAAAATATATTACCATTATTCAACATGAAGCAAAATACGTACACAAAAAATAGCAAACGAAAATGAATTCTGGTGGATGTAATTTGTTTGGAAGTGATAAGGGAAAGAGGCGTGTGAGAAGAAGTAAAGAGGCATGGAAGATGCGTAAAGAAAAGGAGAAAATTCTGTGACACGCCGAATTTTTCGGAGACATGGAGTGTGAAATTCGGAGACACGAGTGTGCTGTGTCTCCTAAAAATTCGGAGTTTTTCGGAGACACGGAGTGCCATGTCTCCGAAAAATTCGGAGACACCGCCCGTGCTTCTACTTTCTTTGTTTTTTTTCGTTTAGTTTTAAACATGGGGCAACACAATTGTATTTAATTACTAAACATGCAAAAGTAGTAGAAGCAATATTAACTTTTACATAACTACTTACAGTAAAATGGAATAATGCTCAAATTTCTGTGCTTGCGGAGCTATGCTCCGCATAGTGTGGAGCATATTTCCGCATATTGTTAGAACGTGTCTCCGGAAAATTTGGAGACACTGCCCGTGCTTCTACTTTTTTTGTTTTTTTTTTTCCGTTTAGTCTTAAACATGGGATAGCACAATTGTATTTGAATACTAAACATGCAAAAGTAGTAGAAGTAATATTAACTTTTACATAACTACTTACAGTAAAATGGAATAAATCTCAAATTTCTGTGCTTGCGGAGCTATGCTCTGCACAGTGCGGATCATATTTCTGCATATTGTTAGCACGAAAAAAAAAAGAAAAAAAACTAACTGTAAAAAAAAAAA
>CAIGRB010052839.1:2161-14809 GCA_903798255.1 Fraxinus quadrangulata | reverse complement strand
TGTCTTTGCCCTAGTCATTGGACCGTCAATTCCGTGCAAAAGATCTTGAGAAAATTTGGGAGCATCAACTTGGTCAGCACCTTGATCTCCATCAACTTAATTTAGATCTTTTCCTCTAATAATCTCACCACTTTACCTTTTTCCTCCAATGCTTTCTTACAAGCGCTTTAACGAACTAATTCGATCTAAATCAAAAGAAATCACCACTTATGAAGTTCAAACAAAGAATTTTAGAAGGAATTTAACTCTCGAAAGACTCATAAAAACAAGAAATGGAAAATTGAATGGAAACACCAATAAAAAATTTAAGAAAGTGTTTCTTGAATTCGATTCTCATCTTTTTTGCAAAAATATTGACTCCAAATGATAGTCTGGAAGTTGCATAGAATTCTTTAATGAATTTATGCTTAAAGAAATTTCAAGAAATTGGTTCTTGAAATCAAATCACACTTTTTGGCTTGAAATTTTGATTTTCCCATTGTTGAAACTTTTTTCGGGCTGTTGAATTTCTTTTTTTTTTTTTTATTTTCGGATTTTTTTGATAGTAAATGTGTGAAAATTCAATAAAAAGGCCTAAACATCGAAAAAGAATTTATTTGGGCACTAATCTAATGCACAAACTTTTCTTGAATAATTTTGTTGTTTTGTTGGATTAAAAGACTCAAAAGATGAAAAAATCTAAAAAGATTCAAGAGCGAGATGATCAACAACAAAGAAAGTGAAGATTTGCAGTAAAAAATTGCGGTAATTAGAGATCTAACCTTGATTTTAGAGTCAAAGCGCTTTGATACTAACTGATATGAACCTACGTAACAATAGTAGCTTCGAAACTGACAAAAGATTGAATCACAACCCAAGAAAGCTAAAATTTCGTTTTGAAGCTTGACCCAATAATTCCACTTTTTGTTTTGAGAATAGAACATGCGACAGAATAGTTATCCGACTAGCTTTCAATTTTGTTTTCTTCATTCCAGTACATCCAACTTGTTTCTACCTTCATGCCCAACATGAAACTTGGTATTTAGCTTGCTAACTTCAAACTCTTGGCCTCCGTAGCTTGAACAAGTAAATGTGTCGTTGTTAGTTTGTTTGCCTTTTATGGATCCTATCAAAAATAGGTATTTGCCTCAATTAAAATATTATGTTGTAAATAAAGTACTATTTGTGAATGACAATTATACTCATAGTCCTAGATTCTTTACCTTTATATCCCTACTTCTTCCCTATTATGGGACCTTTGTTCTTAATGAAACACACATTTTTTTCTCTCTAGTTCATAACACGTTATCAGGTACGTATGCATATCCGTTAATTTGAGAATTATCAAATCACACGTATTCAATTTTCATGGTTTAATAATGAACCAATTTCAGTTAATATCTAGTTTTACAATCCAATTCACGTTAATGAATTCAAGCCAATACATGTACTCTTTGTTTTAAACTTTTTTTTTTTTTTTTAAAGATTGTAAAACATATACATTTATGATGATCACTTTTTTTTCTTTTTGTCTTTAACCTAATTAAATATTTTTATATGTTCTTTTATAAACTTTGAATTCATAATTCATCATGTTGCTGCTTCTAAAGAGACACAATTCTTCAAATATTAATAATATTCTGCTAAAAAACATATTCATGAAGAGTTAATGTTACTAAACAATAGTTTGTTAGTACTACTGAAGTAGCACAACATTATTAATACTCTAAAAGAATATTAACTGCTCTTGAAGAGCATGATATTTACAATTTCATTATTCCAGAAGAATATTGACAAATTACTCTTGAAGAAGCAATAGTATTTTTTAAACAAAAAAAATGATGATGACGATAATAATAGTTTATCATGCTCTCAAAGTAGCACATATCTCGAAAGAAGAGCATGAAATTACAATTTCAATATTCCAAAAGAATATTGACTTATTGCTATAGAAGGAGTATTTTTATATTAAATTAATATTTTATAAGGATATTAAATGAAGATTTGATTTGATATTTTATGAGAATTTTAGAACTCTCCAGAAGAGTCAATATTAAGTGATATTGAAGCATGTCCTATATTTAACCAGAAGCAAATTTTGAATTTATTATTTGACATCACTGATTAGATCACTCTGGCTCAACAATGAGGTGAAAATAAAATTATTGAGAATTCAAATGCACTTACAATGAAAAATCAGAAGATTCTTCAATTCAATGAATTATAATATGATGTTTGTTCTCTTTAATGGTGGAAATTGGTCATTAACCATCTCTAGATAAATAAGAACTGAATTCCCTATATTTTTTATAAAGCGATTTGTTGAATGTCAATTGACTGGACAATTCTCTGAACATTAGGGGAGGAATTAAGAATCTGGAAATAATGTATAATTGCATTGTTATCTAAATTCTTACAAAAGATAATTCGAACTAAAAGTTCGAATGATGATTCATTTAGATACATTTACTGATCAAAGAGATTAACAATATCATACACCAATTTTAAATGCTTAAACTAGAATTAATGTCTTGGAGAACAATTAATTAATATTACATTTTATATATCTATGACACGCGTGAAGTGTGAATAGAATCGAAAAAGAAAATTTCTTGACAACACTTTTGCACATGATGTACTGCATCACATTATGAATAACGAGGAACGAAATAAATTCGTTGAAACATATCAATTGAAGTAATGATTGATCAAATAAAATAATACGATCATACTAAAATTGAATTTACTAGAGAAACCTGGAATTTCTGGACGTAATATGGTCCGGCATATAAATAATTATGTATAAATGTTATCTTAAAGTTAATAAAGAATTAAGTAATTGGGATTTGGGTATCTAAATAAAGTGTGGGCTGAATTGTATGTGCAGAGACCGAATCCATTAGGGTTTGTATTTGACGATGAGCTGAATACATATGGAAACTATATATAGGGTTATGATCCCCCATTCATATGTAATTTTCTCATTCTTTGTGTCATTCCATCAACACAAGAATTAATAGAGAAAGCATATTGAAAAGGAAGATCCAAAACCCACAATCAAGAATCAAGAAGAAGAATTGGAGCAATTAAATTAAAGAACAATAAATCAAGATTTAAATATCTAAATTCAAGATTCATTACTCAAAATACAAATCAATGAATCAAGGTATGTTCCGCATTAATTAATTTTCTTGGTGATTTGACATGGAGATCTTGACAATTATGTAAAACTTATAAAGTCTAAGTTTCATGAAAAATTCAACATGATGGTCATTGGGCGGCGCTGGTGGCGTGTGGAAGGTAGCACGGAGGATGGCTAGGTAGCAAGAATGTGAAATGTTGGATTTTGAGAGTAGGGCTGCTTTGGATAAGGATGCCTTGTCTTCGATAACTCCTAGGATGTCGTGTGTGTGTGTGTGTGTGTGTGTGTGTGTGTGTGTGTACTAGGGTAAGAGAGAGAAAATTTATGAGGACCATTGAATATATTTTGTCAAATTGTGTCGACTTATATTGCAATTGATAAAATTGCACCATATGGGTACAATTTCCTGTTCGGCCCTATTTTTAAAATTCATTTTATTCAAAATCATATATTCAATTACACATTTTAGGGAATTCACTTTTTAACCATAATTTTATCAATTTTTATAAAACAAAATACTAAAAAAAATATGTTTTTAGCCAAATCAAATAGGGGCTTATTGTTACATTAGCAAGCAAGCTAAAGAATGTTCTTAACTTATTGTAGTTGAACAATTATTTATTAATGTTTAGAATTGTCTAAATCTCTATTAGATTCAAAGATGAGAAATGAACATAAGTTTATTGATTATCAAATATGCTGAAAATGAATATACAAAGTTATATAAATAGCAATGAATGAATACCATTCGGATGGACAAGTACCGGTTGGGTAACTAACTAACCGTAATTGAATAAATACTCTATGTACAAATACCAGTTGGGGCAAATTTCTAACCGAAATTAAACATATACCAACTGGACAAATAACTAACCAAAATGAAAACTAAGCTAACTATGTACAGTGCATTTACATACAGTGCTACATACAATTCTCCTCCTCAAGATATATAATAAATGTTCTTTACAGACATCTTGTGTTACACCCTACTCATTTATAGTCAAAGTCAAGTAATTCGACTAGTCAAAGCCATAGTCAAATAAGGATTTAAGTTGAATAAATTATTTTCATGGGGTCTAATTTGTAATTGCTATTACTTAAAGGGGCCTGAAATGAGGACTTGACTTGCAATTACTCAATATTAATTTATTAAAATAAATTAAATGGATTCATTTTACACATGAGAAGCGAGGGAAGGAGAAGAACAGGAGAAGAGAAAAAGGAAACAGAAGGGAAAAAAAAAAAAAAAAAGGTAATTGAAGAAGATGAAATACGGACTCAAGTATAAGGTTCTTCATTTCTTCTATTCCAAGAGGTAAGAAAACAATTTGTTGTTCAATAGTTAAATTTGGGTTGTAATTTAGTGGCTTAATTTTAAAGATTTGGAAGAGAGAATAGATATTGGATTTGAATATATGTTGAAGAAATATGAAATGGGTTTATGAATTAGAACTTCAATTTTTTTAAATCTATTGTGTTTATATTATATAAAACACTTGATTTTATGAGGTTAATATTAGAGTGGAGTAAGGATTTTAGGTTTTATTTTGGTATTTTAAACTCATTTTCTTCAATTTTCGTACAAAATTCTCACTCTGGTGCTACTTTTTGAAAGTCTACACAGAAAGTGTTGTTTCTGTCAATGGTTTCGGTGTTTGTTTTCAATATACAGAAACTGGTTCCACAATTCAATACTCTGAAATTTTAGTACTATTCTTTGTCAAACCTTTGATTTTCAGATTTTAAATGTTTGAATGAAGTTATATGATAAATATTGAAGTTTAGGTATTGAATTAATATATGTATAGGGGTTGTGCAAGTACAAGGTAATGATTTTATGAAAGTATAGTGATTTAATGGATTTAGAGAAAAAGAGACGCAATAATAAACATAGAAGTCGAGGAAGCATGTGGTGGATTTGCATTAGTTTACTTATCAAATTTTAATTTAAGTTGTTATATCGTTATTTCAGGTATTGACGTGAAAGTTTGGATTTACTTGTCAATTTAACCAGATTGCTATCCATAGATCTGTGAGTGGAAAAACTTAAATATTACTTAAGTATTAATAAATTAATTATAGTATTATAGATTTTATGCAATTACGGTAATTATTTGTCCAATTACATGATTAATATGGAAAAATCCTTTCATTATGCTATATGGGGAACTTTAAAAAGTGTATATGGATTATTTGTGAATTAGAATGTGCTCTCATATGTGATATTGAGAATGACCAGAAAAGTATCCGTAATTATATTCTAGTTCACTGAGGGGTCTGACCGTGTTCTTTACTAAACTGAGGAGTCTTGACTGTGGATGAAGAGGTCTTGACCGTGTACATATAATTTACTGAGGGGCCTTGACCGTGTTCTAGTATTTGATTATGAGAGGTTTTTGAGATCCACTTTTGTTCACTGTTCACTGAGGGGGCCTAAGGCCCATGTCGAGAGTGCTCAGCCTGAGGGGCAGTCTACGCGCTATGACCAGATTACAGATTTCAGTCAGACGGTACATTTTTGGTAGATTTCTCGATACATTTGATGTGATGAGATGATGGTATAGATTTCAGTTGATGCTAATATCATGATTATGAGATGATATTTTTCAGTATTACGAGAATGATTCCTATCTTGATTATTAATATCTAATGTTATATTGTGAATTGTTAAATAATACGAACTCGATTTTCGATAAATATGTATAAACGAGAAAGCATAACTATTTTCAAAATTTCCACTCACTGAGTTATCAACTCATATATTTTCCCACATTTTTTCCTTAAATAGCAATTGTTTCTTTATAGCTGGAGGAGCCTGATGATTTCAAAGTGATAGTCACACAACATATTGAGTGATATGATACATTTGATAAAGTACGAAATAATTATTTTGGGCCCATTGATTATATTTTTCATAAGTATTTTGATTTTGGAACTAATCAAAGATTTCATCTTTGTGACGTTCAACAAATTCATAGCAAGATTCGTAGTTTTTGTAATTAAGGGGTCAAGTTCTTCCACAACTTTTGGTCCTTGATTCAATAAATTATTGGATCAAGCTTCAAACTAGGATTTTAGCTTTCTAGGGTTGTGATTCAATGTTTTGTGGGTTTCAGAGTTACTATTACTACGTGATTTCATATCAGTCGGTATTAGAGCTTTGACTCTAAAATCAAGGTTATATATTTACTTTCTACAATGTTTTATATTCTAAATCTTCACCTTCGTCCTGTTCTCAAGACTTATTAGATTTCTTCATCTTTTGAGTCTCTCAATCCAGTAAAGACACCAAAAATATTCATGAAGCGTTTGTGCATTAGATTAGTGTCCAATCAATTCTTTTTTGAATTTTCACACATTTAATTCAAGAAAAAATAAAAATAATAAAAAATCAGTGGTTCAAAAAAAAAGTTTCAACAATGGAAAAATCAAATTTCCCAGCCAAAAAGTGTCCAATTCGATTTCAAGAACCACTTTCTTGAAGTTTCATGAAACATATATTCATTCAAGAATTCAATTCAACCTCCAAGCTATCATTTGGAGTCAATATTGTTTCGAAATGCAAGAATCGAATTCAAGAAACACTTCCTTGAATTTCTTATTGGTGTTTCATTTCTTTTTTTCTTGAGTCTTTCGATTGTCAAATTCCTTCTACAATTCTTTGTTTGAACTTCACAAGAGGTGATTTCTTTTTATTGATATCGAATTAGTTCCCTTGAAGCACTTGTAAGAATGCATTGAGAGGAAAAAGGCAGAGTGACAAGATTATTACCGAGAAAAAGTCAAATTGAGTGACATATGAGTACAAACATGTGAGGAAAATAGTATTCTAGTTCATAGGATGTCGAAAAAGAAAATATCTACATCTAATGAGGAGAATAATCAATTCTTCATGGCAATGCAACAAAATTTTGAGAGGATAAATGTGAGGTGTGGAGAATTGAAGGATAGATTGGATAGGCGGGATACATTGGTTGCAAACTTACAAAGGGGGCAACCTAGAAGAGTTCCTGATGTTAAGAGGCAAAATAGGCATTATCCTAGTGCTAAAATTGAACAAATGTCGGTAGTTGAAGTTGATAGAATGAGAAATAGAAAAGATAGGCATGAAAAGGGGCCAAGAAGAAATCCTAAAGACTTTCACGGAGTATAGGGTAGATGAAGCACTCGTTACAAAGCATAGTGAGTTTGATAATTAGATGGAAAGTTTCAAATTTCACAATAGATTAATTCTCAAACAATTAATCATATGAAAGAACAAGAGGGGAAAAAATAGACAGTAAGAGAGAAAAAAGAGAGGTGGCTGGAAATCATGAAAAAGGAATAAAGCCACAAGAGAAAATGAAACAGAGAGTGAAAAAGAAAATAGAGGGGTGGCTGAAAATAAAGAAAAAAAAAGTAGAGCCACAAGAGAGTTTTAAGCAAGAGAGTCTTTAGAGAGAAAAGAAAAGTCAAAATTGAGCTTCCATGAAAAAGAGATTGAAATTGAGATAGTTTTATAAAGAATTAACAAACCTTCCATAATTTGGCTATTCCTTTATTCCAGGGTTTCGAAGACTTGTTTCATGAGGACATGCCTCTTGGGTTACCGTCCATTCATGGCATTAAACAACAAAATTGGGGAGACTAACCAACGCTACCTTAGTTTGGATATTTCTTTGTTGCACGAGGTTGATTACTTGTTCCCTGAGAAAGCAAAGGAGCTTCAAAATAAATTGGGGAGCTTGAGGAGCAAAGGAAACATGGGGGTAAACATGAGTTCACTAACGGTGACGTATCATCATCTCATATCTGGGTTTGATGATATTGTAGTATATTGCAAGAGTCTCGAAGGATATGATATGCATTTGAAATATGTTGTGGATGTCTTAAAGCATGAAAAATATTTTGTCAATCTTGAGTTCCTTAACTATTTTGGGGTGACTTTACAGGCTAAGTTAGGAACCAAACAATACTCTTCCATTTCGTATTCATACTTTGATATTATGTATTGTTTTAATCCACTAAATTTATTGGATTTAATTTATTTACAAGTTGTTGAAAGTCATAGTTCAGGTAGAAATAAGAGGATCAATATTATGCATCTCAAGCTAATGAAAGAAAGTAGTCGAGGCGTGTACTAGTTGATCCATGTGATTAGGTTTGGGTATACATACGAAAGAAAGGGATTCAAACTCAAAGGAGATCTAAATTACATCCTAGTGGAGATGGACCATTCCAAGTTTTTGAAATGATTAATGATAATGCCTACAAGATATATTTTCAACGTGAGTATAAGGTATTTACAACTTTCAATACTATTGATCTTTCTCTCTTGAATGTAGGTCAAGATTCAAGGATGAATCTTTTTGAAGAGGGAGAGAATGAAAGGATCCATGGAGGGAACAAACTTACAAAGATCTCAACTTGAAGAGGAACTAATGAAAAGATCGCGAGCAAATAGGATCATTGAAGCCATGCACTTGTTCAAGCTATGGAGGCCAAGAGTTTGAAGTTAACAAGCCAAACAACAAGTTTTATGTTGGGTATGCATGCGGAAACAAGTTGGAAGCATTGGAATCAAGGAAACAAAATTGGCAACTAGTCGAATAACTATGCTATCTCGTATAGTACTTTTGTCGCATAGTACAAAAGGGGATGTTGTCGCATGTACTATTTTGGTAGAACTCTTGTTATAGTATCTTTTTTATATTATTCCATTTTAGTTAGGTTTTTATGGGTTCCCTGTAAATAGGATTCATTCTTTTCATTGTAAAAACAACAAATTATTGAGAAATTAAATCAAAGCAAGGTTACTTTCTTCTTGTTCTTCATTGAGCTCAATTTCGACTTATCAAAGATTTCATCTTTGAAACGTCCAACAAATTCATAGCCAGGTTCGTAGTTCTTGTATTTTAAGGAGTCAAGTTCTTCCATAACTTTGGTTCCTTGATTCAATAAAATATTGGGTCAAGCTTCAAACCGCGAATTTTAGATTTCTTGGGTTGCGATTCAATTTTTTTGTGGGTTTCGGAGCTATTATTGCTACGTGGGTTCACATCACCATGAGTTGATGTGTCATAGACTTTGTATTGGGGCTGCCTAGGACTAAAAAGGGTAGAGGCCTATATTCATGGTTGTGGATATGTTAAGAAAAATGGCACATTTCATTCCATGGCATAAAACAGATGATGCCATTAATGTAACTAATTTATTTTTTTGAGAGATAATGCAACTCTATGGTATACCAAGGAATATTGTGTCTTATAGGGTTCCTCAGCTGCTTTTGGAAGATTTTGTGAGGGTAAGTTGGTAACAATTCTATACTACATGTCACCCACAAATAGATGGACATATCGAAGTACTTAATAGAACAGCAACTCAACTTTTCCATACTATATTTAATAAGAATTTGAAGAATTGGGAGGGTTGTTTACCATTCGTAGAGTTTACATACTAGATCATGCATTCTAGTACTTCTTATTCTCCCTTTAAAATTGTGTATGAATTTAATCCGATAACTCCCTTGGATTTAATTCGTTTATGTGTTGATGAAAGGGATAGTTTGGATGGGAAGAAGAAAGCTGAATTGATGAAGTCGATTAATAAGGAGGTTTGACTTCAGATTGGAATGAAAAATGAACATTAGGCTTTCCAAGCCAATAAATGAAGGAGATGTGTGACCTTTGAAACCAGGGGATTGGGTTTGGATTCGCATATGAAAACAACATTTTCCAATCCAAAGAACGTCCAAATTCCATATATGGGATAAAAGTCTGACAACTTATTTAAATGTTTTCCTCGTTTTTGTGCATCCTTCTCATTCCTTCTCTTTTCTAATTGGTTTACGATTTTCTCTTCTAATTGATCCGCATCATTCCCTTCACTTCAAAACAACTCAACCCTAATTTTTTATCAGGATACAATGGTTAATTATTGTTTGAAACATACTAAAAAAGATCTATAATATTTTGACCAAGCTTCCAGCTCAACTTTTTCCACCTTGGCTTGAATCAAATGTACTAAGGTTGGTCAGTCTTCTTTTATCTTTATCATCTCTGTGAATACATAATACAGATGAGGCTGAAGAAAGTGAGTGATATACTTAAATGTCAAGGTTTCCATCTAACATTGGATGGACTTGCTAAGCGATGGTACAACAAACTGTCGTTGGGCTCAATTAGAAGCTGGTCACAGTTGAAGTAGGCTTTCCTTGGAGCAGTCACAGAAAGTAGAATGGGACGGCACCAACTACAAGGTTGAACGACATAAGGCAAGAGGAAGGTGAATTTCAATGCTAAGTTGATTGTGAAACCATCTTCAAAGGAAAGGCTAAGGATGCCTTATGGAATGGTTTGTTAATGGAAAATCCCTTTGGGTGAGATGTTTGCAACAAAAATCTAACCCTCTATTGTCAACCATAAGAGCCATCAAAGAGTAAAATTCAGACGAAAGATACCACTGAAAACCAAAAAAAAAAAAAAATAGAGCAAAGCTGAGCTTTCAAGGGGAAAGCCTTGACATATGTACCTAGATTACCGAGCAACAGACTTCTGCTTTCACGAACCCAAAAGTAAAGTGTACACGACCTCTCTGGCTCCTGCACATATTGTAGGCAAAATACATCCCTTGAAAAATAGAAGACAAAATTTTGCAAAATCCATCGTACCAGGGACCACAATATAGAGAATGCAAGCATTGGTAAGCTCATGTTTTGACTATAGTTTCTAGTTCTAGACATTGAGAATGGCAGACCAGCAACCACTGAAACTACTAGAGAAGCGTTTGGGGAAGAAGGTATCCACTGATGCACATTTAGTGTAGCATCCACTTTTGTGATATGACGGCTTAGCACGAAGGTGCTTATGAGATGCTACTCGGAAAATATTAGCCATAAGTAGCCAAGCACCCAGTCAATGAAGTAGATCCGACCCAGGTTTACCCTGTAGTTACAAGATGGATCGAAGGATGAAGCCGAGACGTCAACATAAGATTCCTCCAGTCCCTACTTTCTTCACATGGGGCATTGTCCCCTAAACCTTGCATTAACTTTCCTAGGCTAGCCCTTAGTCGTTCTGTTGTCTTTCAATCTTATGTCATGAGTGATGTGACCTATGTCCATAAGATACCATAGTTCAAAAGATGGTAAATATGCAAAGCCAGGAAGGGGAAATCCGCGAAGTGTTAGAATGTCGAAAGCCTATGCACCCAAGTGTTAGAGGATGACGACAAGGTCGAAGTAGAGGAAAAGGCCAAGAGAGAACACCCCACAATCTCGATCTCTTGTAAGAGAAATTCATACCATAATAGGGGGCCCTTGTGTTGGCAAAGAGATAATGAAATCCTAAAGAAACTACGCCCGAGCAGCCAAAAAGCTCACACTGGAGAATTCTGAATTTGAGGTAATCCTAATATTGCATCTCTTCCTATTACATTTAATAATTATGAAGAATAGGGAATCACATAAACCCGCTGTGATGCACCGATAGTACAAGAAATAGTAGCTCGTAGTGGCTTGAATCGTATGTTGGTGGATAATGGTAGCTCTATAAATATTCTATTAGGAAGTACTTTCGATTAGATGCATGTGGATCATCCTTGGCTGACCACGGTTCAAGAATGAAATTCAAGATTCAAGCATCAATTAGTAGAATTGACGTTGTTACTATAATAATCGGAAACAACCTAGGTAGTCATTAGATTTGAATTTAGGGGCTTGAAGTGTTTTTAGTTTGGGGATCCAATTAAATGTTGACCAATAATTTAGGGCCATAGAGCAATTTCTGTTACACGTGCAAATTTCTTCCTTCGATAAATCTTAGTAATGTGATTGCATGATTTGATATAAATATTTCATATCAATTAACCTAATTAATTTTTCAATTGTTATAATTAGAGAAACTTTTATATATTAAAATTATAAACATTATTTATGCTAGTGTAATTAGCAATCTCGTATTTTTAGTATGTTAAAATATTAATTTGGCATAACTAAATATGTTTAATTATGTGGCAATATCTTATTAGTAGCAATTATATATTTAATTGGGTAACTAGTTGAGATATTAATTACAGTCGATATGAAAAAAAAGTGTGGCATTAATAAAGGAATAAATGTTAGTACCAAAAGTAGGTAAATTGGTCAAATATTAGAGACCTCTATTTATACATTCCTCACTTACAAAAATACAACGTATCTTATACTTTATATATCTCTTCCTATCAACCCATCTTTCACACACACATATTTCACACTATAAAGTTTACCGCGCACAATGTCTAAGAAATTTTGGAGTAAAAGTCTAGGCAATTTTCCCGATTTACCTCTACTTTTTTCCACACGATGGTAAGTAATACGTGTTTGTTATGCTTCACTTTTTGAAAAATATGTTTATGGATTCATATGTATGCTCTAAGATTCATACTGGATTTCAAAGTGATGCATGCGCACGTAAAACTCGTACCACCTAACTTATACTTTTTGTGTCTCCTTTATGCATGTTTTATGATTCTAAGAGTATGATTAATACTCATGGACGCACATATGC
>CAIGRB010052838.1:0-35433 GCA_903798255.1 Fraxinus quadrangulata | reverse complement strand
GTACGCCTTTTGGTAGCATCAGGATGAAAAAGTAATTGTGTTTTAAACTGACAAATGGTAGAGTGTTACGTGACATTATGTAATTCTTTATATAAATCTTAATGTATATGTACCAAGATCCTTACAATAAATAGTTACCAAATTTATTTTCTTGGCCTTCATAGTGACAACCCTGTCCCTATTCCCTCTCCTTAAGAATTGTGTAAATTGGAGAGTTTTTGAGGTTACAAGAGCTTTAACTCGGAGAATATCTAAATTGCAGCTTGAAATTGAATCGACTCACAAATTATAATTTGGTTTGCATGTTAAAACGATTTGATTTTATTTGGGAAATTCACCAAACCGTTTTAAATGGTTTATTTTGAAAATATCTCAAAATTTGTCCAAACTAAACCGTTTGATCTATGGGACTTAGTTTTCTATACATCCCACCAAGGATAGAACTAGAATTGTAATTTGGAGTGGGATTATAAGTTTAGAAATCAGTCAGACGAGCTTTTGAAGTGGGTTTTTTTTTTTTTTTTGAGTCAAGTTTATGAGACAAGAAGATTATTTCAACTTTACGTAGTAATAGAACAAACGAAAGTTGTTTTAAGTTTTAAGGTAAGATAAGAGTATAGCGAAATTCGGTAATCACACATCCTCGTCCAATTCCAAGGTCGGTCCACGGAAAAGCTTGTTCTTATCATTCCAATAATATGATATTGGTGCAAGACTAGAGAATATAGAAGCGTGTCTTATTACGAAAGGTAAACGATGTAAGAGTGGAGATATTGTGGGGAAATTAAAGTAATGTGTTTAAATTATTATTAATTAATTAACGTGCAGCTACAGATTTAGGAATTACACTATTCCTCTTGAATTCTAATTCTAGAAATATGAAATATCCTCAACATATGACCTATTTTTTGAGGAGAAACGCTACACGTACAGGGGCTTTTTTCACAGGTTTCTGCCAGGCAACACACAGTCGTGGAGTGTGGCCTGCGCGTAGTTTTTTTTTTTTAATACACGTGGGGCCCTCCGCTACAGTGAGGGCACTGTAAGTGCCCTGTGAACAATAACCTTGTACTTGAGATTTATATTTTTTCCTTTTTGAGTATTCACCAAATCCGAGGTTTAAATTTATTCATACACCCCAGCCCCTCTAGATTATCGTCATACTCTATCCATTGAGATTATAACTTGATCAATTGATTACTAGTTCAACCGATAAGTTAACGTTAAATTGTAGATTTAAATATAAATGCATTTTTATGAGGAAAATTGGTGTAAATGGTTCCAAACATTTGCTCAAATTATATTTTTGGTCCAAACCTTTCATATATGACACAAATGGTCCCGAATATTTTCATTTATTGTTCAAATAGTCCTTTTGAAGGAAAATGTTCAAAGAGGTCGTTAATTGTCATGTGCAATGCAATTATCCTTATTTTGTTTTTATTTCAATGGACAATTTAGTCAAATTACTCATTCAAAAAGAAAAATTAAAAAATATGAAAAGATAAAAACGTAATATTTTTCCATCCATCCCACGCTAACCCAAGTGTCAAGGACCGCAGCTTTGCTTAAGCCCCTTGACACCGTCGCAGCCGCAGTTTGCCCAACTTCGGCCGCACATTGTAAATATTAGTCCATTTCGAGTTGTAATTTCCATTTCTAAAATAGATAGAAAATAGATAAATTTTAGTATGATTCTTCGGCAAGAAGACGTCTACTCCCGGTACTTAGGTTTTTTTGTTTTATCTATTATAGGGGGTAATAGTCTTTCAAACAAAACTTTCAAGCTTTCTAGTGTTCGCCCCCTGCACTAGCCATTTTGTAATTTCCTGCTTTCCAATTGTAATTTCTCGCTTTCAGTAATCAATGATCAATTTCATTTCAATTGTGTTTCAAGCTTTCTAATATTTTGCAATCAAAATCTCTTTCGTCCCGAGAAAAGGCGGAAGGTAGTCTAGCGGAGCAGACTACTGCCGCACGGTGTCCCTTTCTGTGCTAAGAAGAAAGGCACCCCGTGACACTTGGTATCAGAGCTGCGGCTCAAGACCCTCGATAAGAAAGCTATGGATCCAATTGGATCGAACACCACGGAGGTGGTGGATCCTCCAAAGTTGACTACGAAACAGCGCATGGATGCGCTTGAGATGGTGAATACTCGGTTGGGTTGTGCCATGGATGGCTACGAGGAGAAGGTCGAGGTGGCAGAGACGGAAATTCGGGAATTACGCATCCAACTGGATGAAAGCCAGAGGGCTAACGCAGCAATGACTGAAGCTGCTGAATTCATACCTGATCTGCAGGATGAGATCGAAGCGTTGAGAGCTCAATTGCTAGTGCTTCAACGCGCGGTTGGCAACGGACAAGCCACCGCACATGAGCCTGTTCATAGACTCAGAATTCCAGAACCGTGTGCGTACGGAGGAGCACGCGATGCTAAAGAAGTTGAGAACTTCTTGTTCGATATGGAACAATACTTTCTTGCGGCTTCGATCCAAGACGAAGCGAGAAAGGTTACTACAGCTACCATGTATCTGAGTGGAGATGCAAAGCTTTGGTGGCGAACGAAGTATGCTGATATTCAGGCCAACAGGGTCCGAATAGATTCTTGGGATCTTCTCAAGGAAGCAATCAGATTTCAATTCTTCCCAGAGAATGTGGAATACGAGGCACGTCGGGCCTTACGAGAACTGAAACACACGAGCTCCATCAGGGAGTATGTGAAAGCCTTTTCAGGACATATGCTGAATATTCGAGATATGTCGGAAAAGGATAAGCTATTTACCTTCATGGAAGGGTTGGAACCGTGGACACGCACGGAACTTCAGAGACAGAAGGTCACTGATTTGAGCACGGCTATGGGAGCTGCCGAATGCTTAAGCGACTATCAACCGGAATCGAGAGAGGATCGACCTTCGGGAAATAGTCAATCTGTTAGAGGTGGAAACAGACCTTACAGATCCAGCTCGAACTCAAATGGGGGAGAGCGTTACTCTCAGAACGGGGGAAGAGCCTATGAAGGCACCCGTCAGAGTAACTCGCAGGGAAACTATCAGAATAGCCGTCAAGGAAACCATAACGGTGCCAGTAGTAGCAACTGGAACAAAGGAAAGGCAATAGAGGGCAGATCTGATGCCACTCCTAAATTGCGATGCTTCTTATGTGAAGGACCACATCGGGTGGCGGAATGTCCTCAGAAACGGATGGTAAATGCATACTGTCAACTAGCAAGTGGTGGCTCGAGTTCAAAGCAAAATACCCCACAAGCTAGCTGTCATGATGAGACCGAATCCGAAGGTGATGAGGATGTAATTGGTGCATTCTCGCATTGGTGCAATACACTATCGCACCGAGCAACTAAAAGGGATGGAGATCCCTCGAAAGAGCCGAAGATTGGAGAATCGAAGGCTCGCACCTGCAGGGTGAAAAGTTTAATGTACATTGATGTGAGGATCAATGGAAAGCCAATCAGGGCTATGGTAGACACTGGTGCTACCCACAACTACCTCGCAAGTTCCGAAGTGCAGCGACTCGGACTTGTTCTGGAAAGAGGTAAGGGGAAGGTCAAAGCGATCAACTCCGCTGCTCAACCAATAGCGGGAGTAGCAAAATCTGTGTCGATCAAGATAGGTCCTTTTGAAGGGAGGACAAACTTGTCGACAGTTCAGATGGATGATTTCAAGCTCATTTTGGGATTGGAATTTCTTCGGGACACTAAGACAGTAGTGTTGCCGTATGCTGATTCGTTAATGATGATGGGTAGTAAGCCATTCATCATTCCCACACAAGCTGGGAAAACAAACGGGAAGAGTATCTCAGCCATGCCATTCAGTAAGGGTTTCAGGAGGAATGAACCCTCATTTTTGTGCACCCTTCGAACAGAGGAGATCGAAGAGGCGACTAGCTCTGTCCCGAAACCTGCTAGAAGGTTTATCAAGAAATCCGAGGGCATCATGCCGGATGAGTTACCAAGGGGATTGCCACTGATGAAGGCAATTGATTGTAAGACCGAATGTGTTTCGGGTACCAAACCTCCCACTAGGGCACTATACCGTAAGTCTCAGCCAGAGCTTGAAGAGCTTCGGAAACAACTGGGAGAAAAGTGTGGAAGTGGGACTATCGTCGAGCGTACTTATGCACTACTGAAACGTGCATACTACAGGCCTCAGAGGCAGGATGACAATGCAAGTTATGTGAAAACTTGTCTTGGTTGTCAGCCAGATATAGCGGGTCATCAGAAAAAGGCAGGCTTACTGAAGCCTCTCTCCATCCCGAACAGACCAGTCGAGAGTGTATCGATGGACTACGGTCGTGGATTGCCAACGGTTGAAAGAGACCGCTTATCTAAACATGCAGCTTTCACTACAGCGTCCAAGTATACATCAGCCGAAGAGACAGCTCAACTCTTCTTCAAACCGAATGTCAAATACTGGGGACTGCCTAAGGATATCGTCAGTGATCGAGATTCTCGATTCATTGGCTTACTTTGGACCGAGTTGCTCAAACATCTTGGTTCAACTTTGAGCACAAGTTCAAGTTTTCACCCACAATCTGAGGGACAGACAGAACGCTTCAATTCCGAGCTGAAGGATTCTCTTCAGCACTTTATCTCTGTTTCACAGAAAATTTGGGTAAAACTTCTGGATGCGGCTCAGATGCACTTCACTGCCCAGAAGAGCTCTTCTCCCAAAAAGAGTCCTTTTGAGATCAGTATTGGCCAGCAACCGTTACTTCCTCATACTGTGGACATCACTCAGAAATGGTACAAGCAGTCTGCAGATCTAAAGCAACATGGGATTAAATTGAAAAGATCCGAAAAGAATGTTGCTGAAGAGATTCTTGGCCAGCAAACTACTCAAGTATCAAAGAAATATCTTCAGGAGTACTTGGTCAAATGGAGCGGATGCAACAGCGAGTGAATAATCGGGCAAGCGAAAGACCTTGAAGCCTTCAAACAGTTTATTGAAGTATATCATTTATCGATGGCTCCGAGGACGTCGCCAAAACAAATGGGGGAGAATGTCACGGACCGCAGCTTCATTAAGCCCCGTGACCCTATCGCAGCCGCAGTTTGCCCCAACTTCGGCCGCACATTGTAAATATTAGTCCATTTCGAGTTGTAATTTCCATTTCTAAAATAGATAGAAAATAGATAAATTTTAGTATGATTCTTCGGCAAGAAGACGTCTACTCCCGGTACTTAGGTTTTTTTGTTTTATCTATTATAGGGGGTAATAGTCTTTCAAACAAAACTTTCAAGCTTTCTAGTGTTCGCCCCCTGCACTAGCCATTTTGTAATTTCCTGCTTTCCAATTGTAATTTCTCGCTTTCAGTAATCAATGATCAATTTCATTTCAATTGTGTTTCAAGCTTTCTAATATTTTGCAATCAAAATCTCTTTCGTCCCGAGAAAAGGCGGAAGGTAGTCTAGCGGAGCAGACTACTGCCGCACGGTGTCCCTTTCTGTGCTAAGAAGAAAGGCACCCCGTGACACCAAGACCACAACATACTGCCACGCATATCGCCACGTCTGAACTACCACCAACATTTTGAACTGCTAACAATTCTGGCACGAAAATTCAAGATAATTTTCTGTTACAGTTATAGATAAAATTTCCAAAAAATGCAACCCAAATCCTCCTCAGAATTAGACTCTGTAATCCCCATTCATCTTCTCCATTTTCTGCACTTCTCTTAACTCCAATTATAAGTTCATTATCATTTTCATTTTACGGATTTTCTGAAAATTAATTAAAAAGATGTTCTTTTTCATTTGCCAGAAAGAAAACCTAAATATTTGCAGAAAATTTATGACGCGATTCAACTTTTTTATGCATTCACATTATCATTTCAACAAAAATCAGTTTCTTATGACATAATGTGAAAAAACTATATTCGTGTTGTTCTTTCTCATATGAAAATGTTACAATTTTTTCTTTTTCTTCTTGTGTATTTCTCAGCAAATTGAAATATATAATATTGAGTTCTGAAATGAGTAATAATTCTATTATGCTTCTGGGTCTCGTTGCTGAATAAAAGTTGTAAGGTGTCCATAGGGATGTTATGTTAATTTTGCTCGTCGGCTCGGGCTACCTATGGAAAAGCCCGAGCCACACGGGTTGGCTCGTGTCACGGGTTATTTTCGACCCCAAACCTTTTTTTAAAAAAAATTCCTTTGCAACAGTAGCTTTTATTTAGAGGAAAAAAAAAAAAAAACCAGGCAGCTACACGCTGCCTGCCATTGCCAGCTTTTTTAGGAAAATAAAATTTATTAAACAACGAGACGTGCTTGCTTAGAAGAAAAAAAAATTGTAAACCAGCTCGATTCGATTAGGTTCGAGCCAAAAGCTTCGGTGAGCCTAATTTTTTCGGTCGAGCAAAAGTTCTTCTCAAGTCAAAAAAAGTTTGAACCATTTTTACTCGAACCGAACCCGAGCCTCAAGCATCGGCTCGGCTCGTTAACACCCCTAGGTATCCATCTTGCTCTTTTATCTTTTTAAGTGCATGATTCTCAAATTATAAAATTTTAGGTTTTATTATTTATCTTCTTTTTAATTATATGTTTATATGTTGAGTTAATAATAGGTATTGGAGCTAAATCTTGAAGATCTATGGAAGGAGTATCCTGGTAAGACTTTTGTATTGTAATATCAATTGCTTTATATGAAATGTGAAATACAATGACTAGTGAAAAATATTGATGGTTCTCTAATAGTTTCTTAAATCTAGTTCATCAATGAGTTGGATGGAAATATATGAACATTTTTTAATATATTTTTGTATTTTTCTTTTTCTTAAAGCGGAGAAAGTCAGTTAAAGACGTTGCCCCTTGAAAGTAATACAAAATAAGGGCAATTTCATTGCACCAACATAGGTAGATCCTTTTGGATGGAAGCGTAAAAAATAAGGGGTTGTTCTCTTTGTGTTTCAGTTTTATGTTTTGAATTTTGAATTCATTTTGGATTTTGTGTTTTGAGTGTCGATTTTGATATTGTTGAAAATATGTTTTTTTTGGTATTTTGAAAATTTTGATTTGATTATAACTGAAAACACTTAAAACGACAAATATGTCGTTTTGAGTTTTCTTTGTAAAGTTTTAACTTGTTTTCAAAAACATGTTTTCGAAAATAAGAAAGAAAACACGTTTTCACTGTTTTAAAAAATTGAAAACAAAAAAGGGCTTGAAAATGGTAAAAAGAACAGACCCTAAGTAGTTTGAAATAATTTTCACTACATTTTAAATGTTTGAACAAAACATAGAATTTGAGTAGAAGTAAAAAATTCGTTATGTACAAGTATCATTATTCTTGTGCAAATGATTGTGATATATCTATATAATGGCTTACATACATATAATATGGTGAAATATGATTATGTCAGAATTTAATATGGTGAAATATGACTATGTCAGAATTTTTTCAACTAAATAAGAATAAAAACTTTGCCACTCTCTTTTGACACTTCATCCATATGTAAATCATTGTGTAACACCATTATATACAAGTAATATTATTCTCGTGCATTTTACTTCTTTTGTCATTTTATCACGAGTTTCTATATTGATTTTATACATTATGTTATATTTTCATTTATGTGAAAATGGAAGAATTTTTAAAGGTATTTTTTAAAAAATATTTAATTATTTCAATAATGCAAATTATATTGTTTCTTGTTTTTTTTTTCCTTTAAATTTGTTCAAGAATAATTTTTTAATAATATAAAGTAACATATTTCCGTTATCTATTTTGTTGTTAAATCTAACAAGTGGAAATTGGGTCAAATAACCACTTTCATAATACACTTTGCAATTTTAGTCTTTGACCAGAATTAAAGTTTTAAAATAAATATTTTAAATCAAAATTAATAGATACCTAAATTACCTATATTACATCACAATGAATTCATTCTCACTTTCTATACACAATTCAAAACCAACGGTAAAACGGCATGCTACCTTTTAAACGTCTGAGTGTCGTTTAATTAATTTCATATTCGTATCACTTTATATTCCCTCGTATTCACATGAAAATTAATTAAAATAAATTTTAACTATATTTGGAGTGAAATTGAGAATTCATGACCCAAAACGGCATGTTGTCGTTACAAACGGTTCGATGACGTTTTAACTAAATGGGGTTCGTTTCACTTTATATTCTATCGTACCCACATAAAAATGAGTGTAGACAAGTTTTCACGATATTTAGAGTGACATCGAGACCTCGTAGGCCAAAAATGTCAAGCTGTCGTTTTAAATGCTTTGCTATCATTTCAACTAACTTCATATCCGTTTCACTTTATTTTCACTCGTTTGCACAAGCAAAAGCAAGTTTCATTACATTTGGACATCAATGTCTATACAAATTTCATGCAACAATGACCAATGCCGTTGTTCTGTGAGTAAACTACATTATACTTACTACGAACAAAGGTAAGTAACCCAAATTCCATATACTCCAATTATAGGATAAGAAACTCAACAAATTAGCTTTCGTTTAACTTATATAAGTCATCCAGATGTTCCAAGATCTGATCGATTTATTTTGGAGTGAAATAAAGGTCCCGTGATTCTAAATGGCATGATGCTATTTCGAATGGCTAGGTGTTGTTTCAACTATTTTTATGTTCATTTCACTTTATGTTCACTCGTATCCATATAAAATGAACTAATACAAGTTTTCACTATATTCGAATACTATGGTCGATACAAAAGTTCACCTTATAATAAACAACAATATTTTTTCGTCAGTAAATTGCGCTAAATTTCTGAATAAAGAAAAATATAAGTAGGAAGTATGGTATCCAAAACATAGCATGTTTAGTCGTTCAATGTGTACATGTCATGTATGATGTTTCAAACACTGCTTTACTAGTTTCAGAGTGAAATCGATACCCCGTGACCCAAAACAGCATATGACCGTTTTAAACACGTGACTGACGTTTCTACTCATTTAGTATTCGTTTCGGTTCAATCACGCCCGTAACCACATAACAGTTTAGGGATGAAAGTTTTAACTACATTTCGACATTGTGATCGACACATTTTTTCAAACTACAGTGAGTCACTCCATAATCCGATAGAAAACTACACTACACTGACAATAAAGAAATACGTAAGTATCAAGTATAGTATCCAAAACATAGTACGTATAGTCGTTCATTATGTGCCAATCATGCATGATATTTCAAGCACCGTTTTACTAATTTCAGAGTGAAATCGATACTCCGTAACCCAAAATGACATCTAATCGTTTTAAACGCATGACTGTCGATTCTATTCATTAAGTGTTCGTTTTTTTCCATTCATGCCTGTAACCACATGAAGGTTAAGTGATGAAAGTTTTAACTACATTTCGACGTTGCGATCAACACATTTGCTCAAACTATAGTGAGTCACTCCATAATCCAATAGAAAACTGCACTGCACTTGACAATAAAGAAAACGTAAGTAGCAAATATGGTATCCAAAATATAGCACGTGTAGTCGGTCAATATGTACGCATGTATGATGTTACAAACATAATTTTATTAGTTTCGGAGTGAAATCGATACCCCGTGATCCAAAACAATATTGGTCGTTTTAAATGTATGGATGACGTTTTTACACATTTAGTGTTCGTTTCGGTTCATTCACGTCCTTAACCACGTGAAAGTTTAGGGATGAAAGTTTTTACTATATTTTGACATTGCGATCAACACATTTGTTCAAACTATAGTGAGTCACCCTATAATATTTAGGAAACTACACTACACTTGACAATAAGGAAAAACGTAAGTAGTAAGTATGGTATCCAAAACATAGCACGTGTAGTCGGTCAACATGTACGAGTCGTGTATGATGTTTCAAACACAATTTTACTAGTTTTGGAGTGAAATCGATACCCCGTGAGCCCGAAACGACATCTGATTGTTTTAAACGTATGACTGGCATTTTTACTCATTTAGTGTTCGTTTCGATTTATTCACGCCTATAACCCCACATGAAAGTTTAGGGATGAAAGTTTTAACTAAATTTCGACGTTGCGGTCGACATATTTGTTCAATAGTGAGTCACTAACATAATTCGGTAGGAAACTACACTACACTTGATAATAAAGAAAAACGTAAGTAGCAAGTATGGTATCCAAAAATAGCACGTATAATCGTTCAATGTGCATGAGTCGTGTATGATATTTCAAACATAGTGGATTTGGATAGTGATTTCTTTCTTGCAATTTTCATTAAGGGATCTTATGAACTATTGTTTGTTAGTTTCTCTCATCATACCTCATTTTGCATTTGAATTAGACATAATTAAATTAGGTCATCCTTTTTGGGGAAAATTATTCACTGAAGTAGTTTGATTGGTGTTGACATGTAGATGTTCTACAACAAAACAATGCGTAAATAATCCATATTTAACATTCATTATATTTTCATTGCTTTGATACTACATATGTTGTATTTATTATTGCAAATATCTTTGTAGCGGAGATTGCGGAATATACTCTATCAAGTTTATAGGACGTTGTCGGTTGGATTAGACGTTAAACTTATATCTGATGATATAATTGAATGTTGGAGCAAGAAACTAGCTACTGAAGTTTTTGCTATGCATTTCGATCCATAATTGTTTGAATGTTGACTAGTGTTGCCATGAAATTTTGCTATGTTTTCCATTGTATGAATGTTTTATTCAAACATTGAAGCAGTCAAAGTTGAAACGGAGTTGTAGTTTTTATGACAACTTGTATATTTATGCGATGGAAAAACAGATTGTATTATTAACTACGCAAATTCACCTAGTTTGAAAAACTACAGTTATACATTTAAAACGACAACATGCCATTTTGGGTCACGAGGTCTTGATTTCGCTACGAAACAAGTATTGGAATGTCATAGATGAATTGTCCGGGCTGAATGAGCAAAAATGATGCAAACTGAACATTGAATTAAAAAAAATGACAATCATACGTTTAAAACGTTCACGTGCCATTTTAGGTGATAGGGATTTTAGTAGGAGACATGCTATGTTTTGTATACCCTCAACGTCGTCATACTTGTAAAATGATATTATGTCGTTTTGAGTAACAGGGTCTCGATTTCACTTGTAAATATTGAACGATCACACGTGCTATGTTTTTGTATACTTTACCCCCCAAATGGCACCCTTACATATAAAATGACAACATACCGTTTTGGATCAAGGAGCTTCAAATTCACTTCAAAATTTGTAAAATAGTATTTCAAACATCATATAAGACTTGTTCGTGTTGAACAATTATATGTTTTTTCTGTTTTGTAAACCATATACCCTAAAATCTAAACCCTAAACCATAAAATGATCAGATGTCATTTGGGATCACGTGATATCAATTTCACTCCGAAACTAGTAAAAAGGTATTTGAAACATCATACATGACTCGTACACATTGAACGACTAACGTGCTATGTATTGAATACCATACTTGCTACTTAAATTTTTCTTTATTGTCAAGCGTAGTGTAGTTTACTATCAGATTATGGAATGACTCACTATAGTTTGAACAAATGTGTTGACCACAACGTCGAAATATAGTTAAAACTTTCATCTCTAAACTTTCATGTGGTTGCGAGTGTGAATGAATCGAAACGAACACTAAATGAATAGAAACGTCAGACATACGTTTAACGATCAAATGCCGTTTTGAGTTACATGTCTCGATTTCACTCAAAACTAATCGATCATAGTTTGAAACATCTTAGAAAACTTGTATATGTTGAATTAGCTAATTTGTTGAGAATCTTATCTCACAATTCGAATATAATGAAATTTGTGTTACTTACTTACTTACCTTTATTCGTAGTGAAGTAGATTGTAAGTTACTTACGAAACAATAATGTTGATCACTATCGGATAAACTTTATATCTAACTTGTTGTTCAAATATGACAAAAATTTAAATTCGTTTAACTTTTATATAAATATAAGTGAATATAAAGTGAAATGAACACAAAACTAGTTGAAATGACAACTAGCCATTTAAAATGTCAACATGTCATTTTGGGTCACAGAGTTTCAATTTCACTTTAAAACTATTCGATTATATTTTTGCCATATTAAAAGACTTATATAAGTTAAACAATCTTTTTGAGTATCTTATTGAAATATAATGAAATTTAGGATCTTTACCTTCATTCATAGTGAAGAATAGTATAGTTTACTCATGGAACAATGTTGTTGATCACTGTCGAGTGTTTTTTTTTTTTTTATTGATCTTGAAAATTTAATGTTGTTTATCGATTTTACTCTAAATATAGTGAAAAATTTTCTACTTTCATTTTTATATGAGTACAAGAGAATATAAAGTAAAACAAATACAAAATTAGTTAAAACGTTATCAAATCGTTTATAACGATAGCATGTCATTTCGGTTACGAACTCTAAATTTCACTCCAAATATAGTTAAAACATGTTTGTCATTAATTTTCATGTGGATACGAGGGAACATAAAGTGAAATGAACACAAAATTTGTTAAAACGACACTTAGTTGTTTAAAAAGATAGCATGCCATTTTGCCGTTGGTTTTAAATTGAGCATAAAAGTGAGAATGAAAGTGGGAATTCATGTTAAGGGATTTTGGTAAATTCTGGTTTGAAATTAGACATTTTAGACATTTCAAATGAAGGATATTTATGACTTTTAATACACGATAAAATAGACCAAAGGCTATTTTATCAAATATTATTGATTATAGGCTATTTTACCAAATATTATTGTTGACTAGGCTTTTTAAACAAATTCCCCATCTAACAATGACCAATCCATTGATGAATTGTTTGACACCAAGGTTGTTTCAAATCTAACAATGCCACACTGTCAATACATGCGTAAAGAGAAAGAAGTATAAAGGTTTCAATCTAAGATGATATTTTGGGGGAAATTATCCAAAAATTTATCATGTAAAAATACCCAAAGTAGCCAAGGAGTAAATAAAACAAAGAAAATCAAGTATCAAAGGCTCTAGAAGCATGTTCGTCGACCCAAATTGCATCCCTCAATGCAAAATGAGGAAAATATTGTTATACAATCACTTCTCGAACCTATTACAATCCTAAACAATGGCAGTGTAAAGTGAGAAAAAGTCAGAATGATATCATCATGATCATGAAACATACAGAATCCCACGTCGATAAAGAGCAAGGATTACAGTTGTAAATACAGCCCAAACAAAGATAATCCACCACGCCATAAAAACTGTGATATCTCTAACCAAAACAGAGCAAGGCAATGAATTACATACCCATCGGAGATCAGTCAGCAATTTATCGTCAATTTGAGATAAGCCAAGGAGAAGAAGTAACATGCCAGCAGGTAGAAACAACTGCAGAACTACTAGACTTATGTAATGGTTGTGTAGGAAAACCTTTGCCCTGCTATAGTCTAAGTCAGGAACCTTGCTTGCGTGCAACCTCTGGTACCAACATAAAACAGCTTCATTCAAGAACATCTGCGCATTGGGGCGGACAGTTAGGATTTGCAAAATACCCGTAATCAACAAGCACCAAAGCCTAAATTTCTCGAAAATAATTCTTGACAGGCCAACATTCCCAGCCAATTCTGTGGCTGCCCCACTCTTGGTGGCTAAAAATGACCCTTTTTTTCCATCAATTGTCTTGTTAACAAACAATTCTGCGAACGGACTAATCCAAAGCATTGAAGTGAACACAACTGATAAGTAATTAGCATAAAGCAGCATTCTTGCAATCCATCCACACGAAATTATAGACAAATTACATCGAATTTGATCGGTTCCAAGCCAAAATGCACGAGCATTCCTCAATGTTGGTATATAAAGAAAACCCACGAGGCAGCCCATGAAAACAGCAACAGTAAACTTCCCAAACCCATCCAACGATTCAAATCCAAAATCAAGAAACCACTTAGGAACAACATCATAAACAACAATTAACCCCAAAAGAAAACCCAAAAGCCCCAATATGAAACTCAATTGCTTGTCAAATCTCTTTGATGCAGACCTTTCAAAACTTATACTAACAATTAAAAACAGATCCCTACAAACTCCCACAATACCCAATAAAATAGGGATTATAGTCCCATTTCTCACAATGCCAGAATCCGAATCCACCCATAAGAATTTATGAAGCAACAATGATAATATGGCTATAATTGTAAAATTAAAAGCACTATAATACTCTCTGAAATAAATTCTTGATTGTAATTGACTTTCATTGAGTTTCAATCTAAAGATCTGAGCTTTATTCTCATCAAACTCAAATCTTTCTTTGGATTTCTTTCTGGGTTGTTCAGAATCAAGTGCACCTGGCCTTCTAATCGCTGCTTTGATGCCTTTTGAGGATGTGTTGTTGTTGGGATTTACATCATCTGGGTGTATGTAAGTGTGGAGGCCATAGAGAAACAGCGCAGGGATCTTGAGAAAAGAAAGGAGGAGAGTAAGGGAAAGTGCAAATACTGTGTGGAGGATTAGATTATTTGCTGAAGATAGCATTTTATAGAAATTACTTCAATTATTTTCCTAGATTTGATGAGAGAATTGAGTGTTTAATGAGGAGAAACTGAAGATGAATTCGAAGCGAGAGAATTCGAATCCTGTGCTTGGCTAGTTGTGTCTGGGTTTGGAACAAATCCTTCTTAAGTATTTTGCAAAACTAATTTTTATTCAATTTTTGATAAATTCTTTTTGGTTTAAATTTAAAATCTTAAAAAGATTATTTTATTCGTATTGTTTTTATTTTTTTTTAATCAAAACTAAACATATAACTATCTTTTCAACTAAAATCTCTAATCGCGTTCTAGACACAATATTTTAATGAACTTTTTAAACAAAATTCGTTCACAGAAACTAAAGAGTCACGAGAATTGAAGGTAATTCAATTTAGTCAATATTTTGCAGTGACATAATACTTGATAAATTATTTGCTCTTTTCTTTGTAATTTATCTTGAATTCACATTATGTTTTGTAAACGAAAATTTCTTTCAAATTATGCAAGATATATTTCAATCGTTTAACCCACATTACTTTCTGTTGTAAATGCACATACGAATAAAGAAACACAATAACAATCGAATACATTTCCAATGTCTTAAAAATTAACGACAGAAGAACAATTGTTTCTACCTTGTGTTCAAAGGACGAAGGTAATAAAATAAAATTCTATACTATTCTACAAATAAAGTAAAAGGAAATAGGGCAGACTAGAACAACTGTTTTTGCACCAGGAATGAGAATTCTACATTCACCTTAGCTACAGTTTGGAGGAAGCACGAATGTATTCGAAACTATGATGTTATCTCCAATTTAAATCTAAAGCTCAGTGACACATAGAAGGATTTATTTAAGGCCTCATGCTTTGGCCACATTTTAGACATGGGTGACATTCACCTACAATATCAAGCATCCACAAGATGCTACTGATGGAAGTAAGACAGAGTGCACAATAAGGTTGAGCAACCTTACAACTACCGATGGAGTTCTGCGGCAACATATCTAGCTATCATCGGGTATCATTTAAACGCGTTACGCGGACCCTTGAATATATCTCATGGAATACATAGCTACACTGCAGAGTAGCTCTACGTTGTTTCTTGTCGCGTATTGTTGAAATTTATGTTATTTCATTGGTTTATTTGGTATTTTCGAAAAACTGTTTAGCTATTTCTGATGTTTATCAGCTTGGTATTATTCTGATCTAAAAGATAGTCGATAATGGTTGGCTTTTTGAATGGATATTTCTACTATGTTGAATTTTAGTTAAAAAAGCATACTATTCAGATTATGTACCTTTTTATGTATTCGCTTTCAGGTACAGTTAACGTACAGTAATCGAAAATATGAATATTTACTTGTATAAAAAAGATATGTAACGTGCAGAGATATATAAACTTTAATTAAATTTATTACACAAGTATGAATGTGCATGTGTATTATCTGAATAACTGGAAATGGTCTAACAAATGCAGGAGAGAATCATGGGGGAAGTGAAGCCTTAAAAAGTTGAGATATTCCAGCAAAATAGTACATGTTGCCTTGTATCTGGGAAGAAGAAGTGTTTAAAATTAACAATGGATACCCAAATGGGTGCTTCCCTGCCCAAACATGGTAGAGTAGATAATATGTACTTTTATTGACGGAATGGTACATTTTCTGGTGATGTATTATATGTTAATTTGGTGTACTGCATTGATAGACTGTACATTCAACTTTGTTTTTGTGAACACATTCACGGTGAATCAACAACTGCATGCATGACTACATTCAACTTTGTTTTTTTTTTTTTTTTTTTCAGTCCCAAATCTTGAAATGGAAGATTTTAAGGTCAGTATTTTGGGTATTCTTTCTTACAAATCTTGAAATGGAAGATTTTAAGGTCAGTATTTTGGGTATTCTTTCTACGATTATATAGTATTATTTAATGGGAAATATTATTTTATTATAGGGTATATGTGATTTTTTCCCATTCGATTTTTAATTAATGATCATTTCCTTTGAAAATATACTCTCCTCAGAAGTTGTATGGAAATTTCCATTCTTTCCTTTTGCACGAATTCAGGATCATCTAAAATGCAGAATATTATAAAAGTAAAATACAGATTACCCATAATATTTATAAATGTTTCATTTGATTTTCAAGAACTCTTCCTAACCTTAAGTAGTCGATCTTTTACTTTATGATCATGTTAGGAAGCTAGTTCAAAGTATTGGTATGAATTCCAAAGTAATATCATGGAGATCGAGATCTACATATGAATAATTATCAGAAATAAAGTAATATCATGACGATACCAACCTTGGATATAGAAAGTCAAAGTTCAAATTATTTACCGATTTATTTAGACCCAACGGGCGGAATTAACTAATTAAAAGTAACAAGTCACTTATTAATTGTTTCTAGATGATTAATTAATCACATCAATTTACGTATGTTGAATTACCACAGCTTGTAATACGAAAGCAGTAAAGAACACAAAATTGATCACGGGGAAAATCCTTAGCAAATGATCAAAAATTTCAGACACTTTGTCGGCCAATAATCCACTATAAACAAAACTACTTACAGTATTATTCAGACCCGACTAACCCTTAATCTTCTCTAACCTTATCTTTCTGTAGTCGCCATTGGTCCTATTGGATTGCGTACTTTTCACATCAGATCTCAACTCCTAATATATCATATTTGCTCTATTGGACTGTGTGCTCCTCACAACAGCTCCCAACCCCTAATGTATTACCTTAACCCTCATGGACTACGTGTTCACTGTTTCTACACGAGCTCCTGATCCCTGATATCGTTTATTTCATGTTTGATCAGGTGGTTTCATGTTTGATCAAAAGATTTTGTGTGTTCTGAAATGTGGTTTAGTATGGAACAATATGACTTTATCAGCGAAATATGTTTTTGAAGAATTTATGGTCAAGTAATATGTGGTAGTTGAATCTTGGAATCAATGAATGTTTTGGATCGTCAAAGAATTGATCTCCATAGAATAAATCTGATTCAACACACTTTGAAACGTTTATAAGGTTGTATATCTATAATTGGTAGGGTTTGAGATGGAAAAAAAAAAAAAAACTTAAAATCAGCTTAAAATCAAATATTACTGTTCATCGGTTAACCACGCTGATCGGGCTTCAGGCGAGCATTAGTGAAGTAGTCGTCAGTATTTTTATCATAACTTTCTCTTCTGATATCTAATTGAGATGATTCAAAATGCGTTGGAAAACTAACTCAAATAACTACAATTTTTGTAGGGTAGCCTTGTCCAAATTCCTATGTTTTCTATGTAAAAAATGCGTTGCAAGTGCGATTGAGAATTTGGAACATAATCTATACAACACTTTTTCTTTTAATTACATTCCAATGATCATATGTGATCTTTTTGGACATCTTGGACTTATTCAAAACCTATAATACAAATCCTTAACTATTTTGCTATAATTATGACTTAATAACTCATATTTTGACTTTGATTATAACTTGATAAATTTCTAATACAATTCAATTAAGGACTAAGAAATTTGTCAATTATAAATTTAGAAATCGTCAATTATATAATTTAGACATAACACGATGAAACAAAAATAGCTCTGTAGCAATAAGCTTTGTGAGAGCATATGCTAGCCAACACTTTGTAGAAATACAAGACAGTAAAGAACACCTTTGTTCACTTGGTCGTGACACATGAACAGAGTGAAAATATAGTGCAATGTGCTTCATCCTTGACAAGATATTGGATTTACAAACAAAAAACTAGTTCTGATGTTTGTCACAACAAAAAATTACTGAACCAATCCATGGTTCCAAGCATTACCAGACATCACATGACTCCAACACATCAAAATTCTAAACACTTGTGAAAATACAATTGCTTTCTTATCACCCAAGAAAGCAAACTTATTACACTAAACTCAGAACAGAAAGTACCTCAACTCCATGACACCTAAGCACGGGGATCTCAAATGTATACACGTTTATTCGTCGATTGTAACCTTGGAAATGAAGGGCTAACTGTAGATGGAAAATCTGATCTTCGATCAGCAAGTGAATAATATGCTAGAATTTGGGCTTTATTCTCAACGGATACATCTTCTCCATTTTCATTAGGTTCGACAACTTGTGTTGCTGGAATGAATTCAGTAATCCATTTCGGACGCTTCTCATGTACCTTATCCCAATCAGCTCCAGATTCAATGTATCCTAGCACGCACAAACACCTCAACGAAGGTAGTCGTAGTATAGCATCTCCTAGTGCACCTTCACTGAAACGGCATCCCCTCAGTTCTAACTTTTGGAGGCTAGGTAAGTTTTTGGAAAATTCCATAATACCATTATCAGATTCCCCAACAAAACCCAAACGCATGCATCTCACTTTTGGACTATACCTTCCAATATAACTGAGACCCACATCTGTTATCCCACCAGACTGAAGATACAAAGTAAGGCTAGTAAGTTTATGACAACCCATCAACAAAGATCGAACTCCATAATCAAGCGGAAAATTTGCTATTATCTCTTGGTTTACAATCAAGCGCAACCGGAAGCTATAGAGCTTTTTCAAGTGAATGCCTACACATTCTAGGGATGCATTTGTGATGTCAGTCATAACAATAGCTAAGTATTCCAATTCAAGGCATCCCCGTGACAAAGAAATTAATCCTCTGTGTGTAACACCTTCCACGAGAAAGCCATGCGCAATCCTCAGTCTTTTCAATTTCTTACAAATCTGAGCAACAACTCTCAATCCTACATCTCCAATCACGGCTGTTGCCTGTTCACAAAGACAAAATCATGTTTAATTACTTAACTTAAAATTTTATTAATGAACACAGAAAATATTACATAGCACATGATGTCTAAACGGTTCAACATTGTCTATATAAGAGCATAAGAAAATAAATGTGATATTCTTACTCTTCTAATTTAACAGTAACTTTGGAGTATTTTGTCTTTTCAATTTACAAGAAACTTCATCGTGGCCTAAAATCACCATGACCAAGACCAAGACCCTAGTTTTGACTCTGCTCACTTGTTGATTTTCTGCATCGTTGATATTCTTAGAAAGGATTGATAGCACTAGACTGATACCATTCTCCACATATATTATAAGTTCGTAACATCAAATATTCTCAGCAATAATTTTTTATTTATTATTATTATTATTTTTTTATGAAGGATGACCACTTCTATTTAGGTGGCGTGTCTGTGTAAGAAACCGTCACTTTTCAGACTTTCAAGGATAAGTTATAGACATTATGACATTTTTTTTTCATATATTTAAAATTTTAAAAAAACTTAGGAAACACAGTGTGAACACGCCTGGGGCACGTGTGACACGATGTCCTATATTATTCATCTTCTTTTTTCACAAGCAATAAACATGTCAACACATCATCAAGGACACGCAAAGCTCTATTTTGTAAATTTGAGAATATAAACAAAAAATGTAGAGTTTAGATTTAACCTTGAATTATCTTGATACAACAAATAGACATTTCTATGATTCAAATTAGATTTCACTGTAAAAGAAGTTCTAATTTTGTTGAAAAATGAAAAAAGTATAAATTTAATATAAATATAGAAATATATAATTTTAATGAGATTATATTGATGTTCCCCCAACGTGTAGTGTTCTACCTCTTTAAAAAATCAAATATCGGTGTGTCATTGTCACACCATGTACTTTTTGCATGTCTGTATTGGTGCTGCTTCTTTATCTATTAGAAAAGAAGACCACACGCCTACGAAATTACTTGTGCCTGATTCTGACGAAGAAAATATTACATTCAACAATCTAACGAAAACCAACAAACGCTAAAGGAAATGCATATGCATGATTACACAAAATAGGAGAAAAGCAAATTTTAAGTTTTACCTGAAGCATTTCCAAGTTGGGACACCTTTCCAGTAAGAGACAATGACTTCCTGTATCAAGCAGAGCACATAGCAGATCCAATTTTTTAAGTCGAGCAGCAAAAGGAAAGACAATCGGAATGTCAGCTCTTGCCAAGTACTTAAGACCCAAGGAGCACAATCTTTGGGGAAATGGTACCGCCGCTTGCATTTCTAATTGCGCATTTTGATCGCGTTCACTACCTACCGGTGGGCCTAAACAGCTCCCATGAAACTCTTCTAATGCAGCTGCATTGCGGAAGAAACCAACGAGGTCAGCAATATCAGAATCATTAACTTTCACCACGACCAAAGATGGGCAGTTTTTGGCTATCAGTTCAAGGTCTCCAGAATTGACTTCAACAAGATCTGTCATGTAGAAGTTCAAATTTTCAAGAACTGTATTGTTCAGAGCAAGTTCATGTAGCCATTCCCCGTCATTTTCAATTATTGTGCTCGCTTCCATATCCAAGGTCCTCAAACTCCTGCAAAGAAGTAAAGAATTTTTATGAAAAACGGAACTAATGACATCAATATATCATTCAAATTATATTTTCAAAAGGGGCTATAGTTTTAAGGGAAATTCACTTTATACACATGATTTTGAGGAAAGATAAAAGACATAATCTAATCCCTTTATATGACTGCATTATCACTATACTCGGGCCAATAACCCTTATTCCAAAACAAATACATACGCATAGACATTTATTTGGCCACCTATGTGTAATAGTTGTAAGAATTCCAACCAAAACCAGCTATTATCTCACTTCACAATTTACTCGCACAAAAGTAGAATTCAGCTGGAATTCAATAGTTAATGAACTGAAATTAATTGCTGAAATAAGAACTAATTGAAGATAACAGTTATGAGAAGAAGAGAAGAAGATGAGAATCTAGAAGAGAAGAAAAGGACAGGAGATCCGTCAATACATTCCACCCCCTACTCTTCCCTCCAACTGTCAGTTATAACAATAGAAAAAAAAAACATGTTTTGGTTGTGTTATGTTTTGCATTTTTATAATTTAAAAGAAATGAAACGGTGTCCTCCTCTGTTTGATGAAATGGTGTTGTTTCCTCATTTGAATTTCTAGTAAATCCGTGGGTTTTTGCTTTTCTTCCTTCCCCAGTCTCTCGTGATATTTGATCTCTACTCCTCTTCATTACACTATGCATGTTATTTCTTCACTTGGTTATAATTATATGGTAATTTATTGAAGAAATCCATCTTATTTAGAGATTATGTTCAAACTTTCAGAAGCACAGCACATATAATGAAGTTCGGTTAAAGTAGAGAAGGGAAAAATAATATTGTTTAAATCATCTTGCAGCATAAAAAAATCAGATGCAGCAAAAGATTACCAAGTAATGAGTTAGAATAAGAAAAGAAAGAGAAATTTGATGATTTTCATTTTAGTTCAGCAGTAAAAGAAACATGCATTATCCAAGTATGTTCTATTGATATGGACGAAGTACATTAACTATAGAGAATGGGAATAGAAAGGGGATTAATCTTTAGCAGATAAAGATAGAACACAAGGCATCATCATCAAAAACTTGTTTTGACAAAACAGCAACACAGACCCCAATTCCGAGTCGGATGCTTTCTTGTTTTTTATCTACTACATCTAGTGACCCCAATTCCTCTGCAATCCCATGTTGTACCTTCCATTGGCCTTCTTGGGATTAAAAACATCAAGATATCTAAAATACTATAAATGTGTTATTTTCAACACACTGATTCATTGAAACATGATAATTGATCAATGCAATGATTCGTCATACATATAAGTACTATCTTTTATCTATGGGTGTGTTTGTCTCCTATCATTGGAAGAAAAATGGAGTAATGAATAGTATTTTTTGGAGGATGTGTGGTAGAAATTTAAAATAGCTTTATTGGTTTGTGTGTAAAATATTTTATTGGGTGAATGTGTGGTGAATAATCTTACTGTAACAACCAATTTTTTAGATTAACGGTGGACAACATGGGCTATATTTGAAACAATCATCTGCTTCCTCAGAAATTTCAATTCAAGATTTTGCTAATCTTGAAATGTGAAGAAAGAATATGGATATCATAAAAAAATAATACTAATAATAAATAACGAAAATTAGAGAATTGCAGACTTTTTTAACTACAAAGTAGAAGTAACTTTACCTGTTTTTTAAGGCTTCCAAAAGGGGTTACATCTTATTCTAGATGATCTAAACTATCTGAGGGACATCTTTAATATGGATCTGTTACTTGAGTACACACATCTATACATAAATTTATACAGTGCAGCAAGAGTTTGTAATACCTAGAAAAACTCAGTCAAGATCCTGAAAACTCTAAATCAAAAATGAACATAAACACCATGGCTAACCGAAAGTTTTAAAGAAAATTAGTGAAAAATAGGAAAAGAAACAAGGACATAACAAAATTAATACCGGAGAGAGCGACAGATGTGCAAGAGTCCATTAGTTGAGAATCCATAGCATTTATCAAGTTTCAACACTTCAAGACCCTTCCCAATTGCTGTAGCGGCAATCAATTCAAGGTCCGAGTCCTTAACTATCATTCTACGAAGATGCAGCGCCTTCATTTTCTTAAAAGACTTGA
This sequence comes from Fraxinus quadrangulata, assembly GCA_903798255.1. Classification (NCBI taxonomy): domain Eukaryota; kingdom Viridiplantae; phylum Streptophyta; class Magnoliopsida; order Lamiales; family Oleaceae; genus Fraxinus; species Fraxinus quadrangulata. The sequence continues at coordinate 12,445 of CAIGRB010052838.1, read as the reverse complement.
CAATTTCCTCAATCCACGGCGTCGCATAGCCTCCCCGGTCACTAAGAATAAGGCTGAAGATGGAAGTGCGTGGTAGTCCATTCAGCTTGAGCGACTCGAGGTTGGGGAACCGCCGTGAGAGGCTGTCTGGAGTGGCGGCATAACACAGTGCAATAGCCACATGCTTTCGCGTGAGGGAATCAATTTCATGCCACTGTTTGCACACCAAAGAAACCGTAGCCCGATCTTGCGGTTCCTTTACGTACGGAATCACGCAGTCCCATACAGGGTAGTCAGATGTTGCGGCTACTTTACCGCTACCACTTGCCTTGCTCATACTCCAAACTGTACTATGAGTCTCAGAGTGTGAGAAATGATGAAGAAAAGGGAAATGGCGGTTTCTTGGGCGGCTTTGAAACAGAAATTAAAATGGCGGTTTCTTGGGCGGCTTTGAAACAGAAATGAAAATGCTACAAGTAACCAATTCGGAAAGCGGGAAAGCAACTCGAGAGAGAAGAGAGGGAGAGGGAGTGATTGAGAGAGAGAGAGAGAGAGAGAGAGCCCGAATTCTGTTATATAGAGTTATGAAATAGGGGACACGTGTCGCATGATAATTGGACAGTTAAAAAGAACCAAACAGGTGCTGACATGTGGCCCCTGTTTCCCAATCCCTGTCACCAACCCTGGCTGAGCAGCTTTATTCTTCTGTTATATCACCTATTGGCTGCAATAAAAATCATTTTTTAATTTTGATTCTGTCTTCTCCGTCTCCTCATGGAAATTTTTTAATTCTCTGCCACTTGAAAATTCATTTTCCCAAGAATTGAAATATTCAAGTAAATACATACTCTCTCCAAATAATTTATATAGATTTCGCTCAATATCATTTATATAGATTGACTTTCCTTATTTTCTTATTTCAATCATACAGTCATATTTCTTTATTGAGAATGTTTTACGTTTACTGATACATATTTCTTAAAATCATCCAAATAATTTATGAATGTGAGAATTGAAAATTAAATAATTCAATTTATTTACTACTTTCAACAATAATTTACTATTAGTTGTTAATAATTAAATAAGGGTAAATTAGCAAAAAATTTGACAAATTTTGTTTTTTTAATAACATTAAGTAAGATTTTTTAATTCATGTGAAAAAAAAAACTAATTTATATAAATGAGACGAATGAAGTATTTTTAAATTCATTTTTTATAATTAATTTTTGATTTCACATTCTTGCAATAAATAATTTTGTACGTAAACTCATAAAATTGCTATGCTATTTAATCACACCATATTTTAAAAATTCACTTTTCACAAAATTTAATCTCAAAAAAATCTACATCTAAATTGATCTTCCGTGACACTGAAAAGGGAGAAATAGTAAAGTTAGTATTTATGGAAATTAGGCAATGTATTTAACTTAAAAGGAGATAGATTTTTTATTTTATTTTATTTTCCCCTTCCGTAACACTAATAACGTTGCATAGTGATAAATTCTGTTGACTTTGTCCCCTAAATTTGGTTTGATTTTTTTTTTTTTTGAAAAATATTGTTTCATTTATTCACGCATTTTTATTGAAAAATATTGTTTCATTTATTCCACGCATTTTTTATACTATTTTCATTTTTAAAAATATTGTTGAGATTTTGATATGTCTCCTTATATAATTGACCCTTCTTTACAAGTTGAATTATTACAAAAGTTAGAATAGATGTGAAAAACACAATTGTTGTAATTCTTTTATCCATTATAGTTGAATAAAATCTCAAAATTCTTTGTCATATTAAATTATTATCTTTGTGTTCATCTTGTTGTTACAATCAATACTTCGTATCGTATAGTACAACCTCATGCCGCCCCCAACAAGTGGTATCAAAGTTATTGGTTTTTGATTTGTTCAAGATTTTTTTGTTCTTGATAGTAATTATGAAATATGATATTCAGTTTTTGGATCGCAACACTAGATTTTTGTCACGGCAGGTGAAAATGCAAGCACTATTTGCTCCAATGGAGTTTGATGATGCGTTGTTGAGATTGACAAAATGTCCTCAACTTGGTCTATGGAGGAAAAATAAAGCAAGGATCATAAGGCACTTTCACAAATTTATCTTTTGAATAATATTTTTCAAGACGTTGTGAAGGAGAAACAGTAGCTGCATTGTGGTTGAAGTTTGAACAATTGTACATGACTAAGAGTCTGACAAACAAATTACATTTGAAATAGTATTTGTATTATCATCGAATGATAAAAGACAGATTGTTAGAAGGTCACCTAACTGTCTTTAAGGAAATCGTCGCAGATTTAAAGACTTTAGAGGTAAAGTATGACAAAGAGGATTTAGCATTTAAATTTTTCTATTCATTGCCCGCTTCGTTTAGAGACACTATTGTATATAGTAATGACACTCTCGCAATTGAAGATATGTATGATGCTTTATTGTTCATGATGGTCACGAAAGGGGCATGTTGAAATTTAATTTTGGTAATTGGGTTTGTTTTATTACAAGAAATGACACATTAAGAGGGATTGCAACATGTTGCAGGATAAAGGAAAATTGACAGCAAATCAAAAAGGAAAAAAGCAAAGGAATGAAATGTAGTCAAAGTACTATCGCATATCAACTCCTAGCCGAAAAAGTTATACTTCGAAGTTTTAGTCTCAATTTGAAATCCATTTTTGGCATAAGAAACGTTCGAAATAGAGAAATTGTATTTTTGGACAATTTGTAATTATTTGAGTTAGCTTTTCAACGCATCTTGAATCACTTCAATCGAATATCGAAAGATAAAGATATGATCAAAATACTGAAAACTGTCCGGCAAAATTTATCAAAGCTATGTGGTCGTATAGTTTAAATTTCATGCGGTCACGAGAGGTGTTTCAGCGAATTTCAGAGTCCAGATTCAATCTTTTATGCGATCGCATGACTTACTACTATGCAGTCGCATATTTCATTCCTGACACGAAAATTCTGATTTCCGAATTTAAATCAACTACCTATGGAAACAACTATAAATACATATTTTAAAACCCTAGAACGGGAGAAAAACGTACAGAATGCCTCCCATCTTCATTCTTCATTATTTTGCTCTTATAATCATGAATTGTAGCTAAATTTTTACACTTGGTCGAAGGAAACTGAAATCTCGGAACTACATATTGTGAGATCTAAATAATTTTTCTTATTGTTTAATTCTTATTTTGCGTATTGAATGTCCTTCTGCATTTGTTCATGAATTGTTGAGTTTAATTGTTAGGAGACCTACTAGTTTGTTATTTGTTACAATCTACTGCTAAGTTGAATATCAACTCTGTAAATGTTTGATCTATTTAACTTGTGAAGCAACTAGGATTTAATTATTTATTGCTTCAAAAATTGTTAAATATTAGGAAAAACATTTGAATAAATTAAATACAACCACTTGTGATTGTGTTATTCAGTTTCACTGATTTCTCTAATTATTAAGGTAGTTACTAGATTAAATCCATAGCGCTTGTCTTTGGTTGTTTAGTAATTAAGGTTAATTAGATCGTTTATTTTCTAATTAACTACAATTAATGAGAAATAGGAAAATAATTCAAACAGTGAATATTCAAAATATGAATTGAATTATCTTTGCATCTATGATCAATTGTGAATTTCCGACGGTGGTTGTGGACTTAGACCAAGATTCATCTTTTGATTATTTTCGTTAATTTAATTTTTATTGTTATTTATTGCGTTACTTACAATTGTTTGCATACAAAAACTTCTCAATCATTGTACGAAGCATAAAATATTGAATTACATACCTTTCGTGGGATCGACACATTGCTTCCACTAATACATTAGTTTTATGTGTTAAGATATTATTTTTGTGTGCATGTGATAACACACCATTTGGCTCGACTAGGGCAACAATTTTTTTTAAAAAGGCCAAACAGCTTACAAACAATAGGCTGTTAACAGCCAAAAGCCAACTGTTAAAACAGTCGGTTTTTAACAGTTGGTTGTTCTGACTGTTAAACGTAAAAAAAAAAATTCGACTGTTTTTATAGATTAAAACGTATAAAAATTTAACGAAAACGAAATAAAACATATGTAAATATACTTACCGATTCGAAGTGATTGATATTGAAAAATATTTACTTCTTCAACGTTCGATAAATTTCGGAGATTTTGAGGTTGAAGCAGATGAAAGTTGAAAGAGTTTTTATATGTATTGGAATAGACATATAAGAAAAGTTAAATGATTTTAAAATTTTAAGTTGGAAGTATTTGATTTTCAATTGTTAACTAAAAGAATAATAGTCTTTTAAACAAAATAATATTTTACAATTGTATAACATATGTTAAGGACATTTTTGTCATTTAATATATAAAAGTCCAATGTGAAAATAAGGGTGACGAAAATTAAAGTGAAAATTGGGCCTGTGGACGACTGACGTGCCATACATTAAAGAGGAAATTACATAACTCTAAGTGTTTGAAGATTGAAATTCAAAAATCAGGAACCAAGTTTCATTATTCAAAAATCAGGTATGAATATAATTATCTACACCCAATTCAACTTCAAACCCAAACCATTTCCCTTAGTCATTTTCTTTCCACCTCCTCTCTTCTCTCTCTAAACACCGCATTTTTCCTCTTCTCCCATCTTCTCTCATTCTCTTCGTAGCTGCAGCGGTGACTCATAGTGCATCATCGCCGCTGTTGCCGGTGGGTAGTGGAGGCAATCGTCGTCACCCATCGCTGTGTGGGGGCTGCAGCGCCGACAACCATTTAGAGAGAGAGAAAGGTGAGAAGCAAGAGTTTTAGAGAGAGAAAGGAGGGAGATGCTGTAGTCCGACGTCGCGCGCTCAACGGTGCAGATCTGCTACGCTCACCGAATTATCTACCCTATTTTCCCGACGACAATGAAATGCACGTTGTGACGGTGCTTGGATCCGAGCGTCGCTACGACGAACTGTGCGCTTGCTCGCTCAGATCTTTATTCGCTGCGTGGTGCAGTGGTGTTTGACCAATTGTGGTGGTGCAAATGTGGTGTTTGGTGGGTTCAAATCTGGTTGGTGTTGGTGGTGATAGTGTGTTGTTGGATACGGTGATGGTGAGTTTGTTGGTTTTGATGTGGTGGTGATGGCGACGGCAGGGTGATGATCGTCAAAAGTGGTTGAAGTAGTAGTGCTAGTGGTATGTGATCAATTATTTGGTCATCTGTGATCAAATATTTAACTGTGACCTAAAAATTTAATAATATGTGACTGAAAAATAATCAGTGATCAACAAATTTGAAAATATGTGACCAATGAAATTAATTGTGACTTATAAATTTTTGAATATGTGACCTCGAAATAATCCGTTACTAATTAATTTAATAATATGTGACCAATAAATAAATTGTAATCTATAATTATGTATATGTGACTATTAATTATATAATTGTAATAAATTAATTAATATTTTTAATCAATTACCTAATTTTGAATTGTTAAATTACCTAACAATTGACGTAAACCATGCACCTGAATTATGAATTTTTCCCTACATAAAATACCCCGATTTCCGGAGTCCCAGTCGCCGCAGACATTCTCTTTCTCAATACTTCCGTTCATCCTTCCCTCTATCTGAGAGAGAGACTTGTAAAAAATATATCTCAGATTTTCACATTATTTACTCAATCAGGTAAAAATAAGCAACTTCATGTATTATAATCTTCAGTTGCATGAATTTCTTCATTTTTTTGTTCTTCGCGGTTGAGATTGCTATATTTTCAGGCTTGGAACTGGACTTGCATTATTGGAAGCAGTTGAATTTTTTCACCATTGTAAGTCAGAATGGTACTAAATTTTTCCAATTTTCTGTGTGAAATTATTGTGCAATAAGTTCTAGGCGATGTCAGGTTGCTAAATTCCTAAAATGTATTGTGGCGAGCTACATGCCAAAACGAGATGTTAAATGCCTAATATTAATGACTTTTTTCCTCCGGGCAGTGAAATTTTAAAAGACTACCTTCTTTAATATTTTATTTGTCAAGTGAAGTTGTAAAACTGCAGATGAAGTGAGGGAGTCTTTAATCAAAACACGGATACGGATGCATGATTATTCAGTCTTATTTTTTCCCTCTTTCTGGCTTTCCTTGCTGTACAATTAACTTAATTGGGGCGTAGGATTTGCCTCAGAATGTCTGAGGCAAAGTGGACTAATTGTTGATACAGAGGTTGGGTGAATGAAGAATCAATAGATCAATATATATGAAGTGGTGTGAAAGGACAATGAACACATCAAAAGCTTAGCCCCAGATTATTGCACAACTGATTTTGATTGAAATACAGAACCAGACCAGAATATGTTGGTTGCAGTTCGGTTCAGTTCATTTCGGTTCTTCTTCATGGAACCACCAGTTTTGTTTGTAAAATTTCCATTTGAGACCATTTCAGTCTGTTTTAGTTGTGAAATTCACATTGATACTCAAATTGAAAAAAATCAAGTAATAAACAATGGTGAATGGGGGATGATGAGTAACTTATAATTAAATAAATTAGTAATTGAAGTATTTACGCAACAGTTCAAAATCACTAAAAACTAATGGTATTTTCTTTGTTATTTAAAATTATAACATTTTGCCCTTGCTATTTAGAAGTGAAACTAGGTTTGGCATAAAAGACATGGACAACGTCAAATGGCTGAGGTTTCTGCTGAGGGAGTGCATACCAGACGAAAAGCACCCATTCCGTAACCCTTCTGAACTCATGAACGTTGTTTCCTCAATCAAAACTCATAAATTACTCTCAGAATGGGCCCCAAAATGCACCGACAAAAAAATGATTGATGAATGGAAATCTGCTGTGGATCACTGGGTCAACCGCTTGCTCACTCTTGCCTCTAGTAACATGGTAAACCGTCTTCAGAACCTTGTTTTTACATATTACAAAATTCAAATTCGTACAAGAAATGTGTTGGTATGTATTTATGTGAGATAGGTTTTAGAGGTGATAGGAATGACTGGTTTTTCTTTTGGTTAAGTATGTTGTATATTTTCAGTAATCTTTATACATGATTACACAGATAGGGAATGAATATTAGATATTTCCTTGCACAAGTTATCAGGAAATGAGTTAACAAAAGAACTTTTGGCTTGGATTAGAATTACAAGTGCAGCTAAATACATTGGAATTGTATATCTGTTTGCAGAGAGCAATGATCTGGCTTTATAGATTCTACTACATGCTGGATATTAATCTACATATGTACTTGTGCCCCTATCATTTTGAATTAGTAAGACTTGCGGTTATCTCGTTAACTGCATCCCTTGTGTCCGTGAATGCTTAACAAGTTCACATTTGATTGTGTGCACTGTGTATGTATGCATAAAAGAGATATTGGAAGTGGAAATTTCTTGCAATAGGCACAATTTCTCTCTCCATTTCTTTCTGAGCAGAGAATATTGAATGGACAATAATGTGTTTAATTCAATACAAACGTGTTTTAGCCAGATAAGTGTTGGGCTGGAATATGTTTGTTTGGGCTGACTTGACAGGATTGCAGTTCAGAACGCTTCTTAGCTTCTTACTCTGTTTGGTTTAGTAAGCTACTCTCACATATGCAGGTACTCTGTCTAATCTACTTCATTAATCACACAAACTGATTTGTAATATAAATGTCTGCTTGAAAATCTTATGCTGTTTCTGCTGTCTTTGCTTCTTAGTAGCCTCCAGCTGATTCTCATTTTGTGAGGGCGGCTTCCTATGCCTCCATATCAGACCTTCTCATAAGGTTTGTACTTTTGTCTCCCAACATAAACTGTACAGTTGAGTCATGTTATCTTTAAATTATACGGAAGTAGCAGTGGAATTTGGACCTGTGATCCACTACTATGTGAAAAATGTCAAATGTATTGTTATGTATATAAGTGGAAATCAATTTGTCAATATCATTAGAACCATGTTTGGCAATGATTCCTTTTGCTACTTGCAAATAATTGTAAAATTACATTCGTGAACATAGAGCCGGAAAAACTGCTGTTTACATAACATGTCACCTGATATTCTGCTTATCTGTTAGGTACTGCAAAAATGTGGTATTCAAAACAATCTTTAGGTATGGACTGATTTTTTGAAGTATTGAAAAATTGTCACCATTCAAATTGAGGAAACTATATAGTTAAATCTTTAGGAAGAGTATGCGATAATACTGTATATTATTTATTTACAGAAAGACAATTTCTCCCTTGGAGTAAACAGAAAGCTACCGAATCCTGATAGAAAGGGTCTTGGTTTTATACTTTCTAGTCTTGTAGCCTGAAGATATGCACAAACATAACATTTATTAATAGGGTGGTTCGTTGAGATCCGAGAGCTGGCGAGCAAACGTGGATCATCTTCTTGTTACAGTTGCTACAAATGCCTGTAAAGGGGGATGGGCCAAGGAGAAAAGAAGTATTTTTCTTTGTGATGAACCTACCCCACTCTGGGCAGACTTTCAATTAGCTTCCTTGCGTGCACTTTTAGCGTCTTTTCTTTCGCCAGGTCGTGTTCGCCCACCATATTTATCCCTTGGTCTAGACCTTTTTCATAGAGGTAATCTTTGTTCTTTTCCCTTATCTTTTAGTTTCTTCAAATCGAGTACGAACAAATTAACACTCCAAATTAAGATTTGGAACTTTGCTCCAATTGAATTTGATAAAGACATCGCAGATTATCATGTGCATATGACTGAAACTAGTTCTTTATGACAAACTATCTTTGATGTCCATCCATTTTTATGTACCACCCAAAACTTCTTGTGAAATATCTTGACTATATGATTGTAATTTCTTTTTAATTTGCAGGCATACAAGAAACTGGGTCACGGCTTGCTGAATATTGTAAACATGCCCTTCTGACCCTTGAAGTGTTTATACATCCGCGGGCCCTTCCATTGGTAGATTTCTCTTCCACCATTGATAACTATGAAGGTCTGAGCAGCAAGTTTCCAGAGAATGTTCCCTTTCAGACCAGGACACTTGGAAAAGATATCGTTGAGCCCGAATCAGACGATGGCCAATATAAAAATTGGCTTGAACATGATGACGAAATGGAAGAAGAAGTTACCGAAAGTCAAAGGAACACAAATTATACTTCTGAACCCACTGCAGCTGTGAGAGATCATTCACCAGTAAAGTTTCCCAACGAAAGTGAACCAGGGGTGTCGGCATCTGTTGCCACCGAGAGAATTTCTGTCGATAGGAACGATGTTATGGTTGAATTACAAGAAACAAATAGTAATGGTGGTGACCAACTGGGAGAACATGTGCCTAATAGTGTGGTTGGAGATTATCTTGGAGGTCATATGAGTAGGATAGTTTTCAAAACTGATGCATTAAATCCAATCACTAAGATGGCTCAGGTTTCTAATGATACTGCAATGAAGAGAGATGACGTAATCATTGCAGTACACGAAGAAAATGCTGAAAAGAATGTGTTGGGAACCAAAGATGGTGGATTTAGTACTTTAATGGAAAGAATGTCGTCTACACTAATATCGAATTCGGAGAAAAGCAAAGGATTGACAGGTGAATCCGATAATGAATTGACTATGGATTCACTACCTGATATCATATATGTGGATCCAGATTCAGATTAAATTTTAAGTTTCTAGCTTGTAAGAGGATGTAACAGAAAATTCTCAATGCCAAGTTTTGACACTTGTTAGTTTTTAAGTATATTCAATTTAGTACCATGATTTTCATTTAGATGTTGCTTAGTGACGTTTTCTTGCCTACTTCTCGGGCCTCTTGTTGCATTGTAAAACTATCTTTCTTCTTCTTTGAATTCAAGAATTAAATAAGAATGCAATTTACTAGAAAAATGATTTACAGTTTACGAAAAGGTAATATCAGCTTGCTATTTGTAGTCCATGTCACCATGTATGGCCTCTTGCCTCTTGGTCAGTTGAGCTCTAGACCTCAGATCCCGTATAGATGTAATTTGGGTCATGCTGTTTTGAGATCGCCATTTGTTGCTCAATCCACCTAAAATTCTTTGAGATTGCAATATTTAATAGTCGGGCCTAGCACGACCTGGTTCTCGGGCATGGACTGATTTGAGGTGGCCCATTGTTTCTCAACTCACCTAAAAATCTATGAGACCGCAAGTTCTGATAGTTGGGCCTAGCACGATGACAGGTGTTGTCAATTTTTATATCCTGCAAATGTACGAATCGTAACAAGTAATATAGTAGATCAATGGGTCTGGATATCGTTTCCACTAACGATGACAAGTGTTGTCGATTTTTATATCCCGCAAATGTACAGATCGTAACAAGTAATATAGTGGATCAATGGGTCTGGATATCGTTTCCACGAGAACTACTATCTAACAGTTGGTTAAATTATTTCTAATTTTAATTTGATCGAAAATAAACAAAAAATTATGATTTGTTAAGATTTTTTGATCTAACTAATTGAAATTAGCAAAATGCACACAAAGATCAATTTAGAATTCAATTAATGAACGGATATTAGGGCATAACAATTTCATGTATTGATCACCTTTAAATTTTAATTTAAGATTCATAACCTAAAATGTTCAGCCAATTTAGAATTCAAATAATGAACGGATATTAGTGATTTTTCATGAAAGAATTATAGCCAATCATTGAAAAGTACATTCAGCTTCAATGAAATGTTCTTTAATATTCTTGTAGTGCTAAATTGCTAATGTGTTAAAGTGCAGAAATGTAACACAGTCACGATACAAAAAGTGTGTCGGAGGCATTACTTCTTCATTTCTGCAATCGATTATCTTCTGGGTTTCGGTAACACTAGGAAACCGTCAAGTCATCTGACAAACACGAAACAACAGAAATAAATCTTCTCGTTACAATACACTTTTCACTATACTACAGAAAGTGTGTCGAAGGCATCAAATCTTCATTTCTGCAATTTATTATCTTCTGGATTCTTGTAACGCTAGGAAGCTGTCAAGTCATCTGAAAAACAAGGAGACACAGGAATATATCTTGTTACAATACACTTTCACGAAACTACGAAACTAATGGTATCATCCTTATTTCAACAATTTTAAAATTGTTTATTCAAAGTTTCCAACAGATGAGTGTGTTTTTCACGAGTTTTATTCTATTTTTAACGTAATTATGAGCTAGATATTACTTATAGTGAACGTTTTTAATGTGTTTATTAGTATTGTTTTGTAGCAATGATAAGACATCGTAATTAGGGGAAAAAAAATAAGAAGACCATTGATATGATAATAAAAAAGGTAAAATAATCAAGTTGAGATATTGAGGAAAGAAGAGTGGCGCCCGACGCCACGCAAGCCAACCATCAGAGGTGTGGCGCCGCATCGCCATGTAGTGTGCCACGTCATTCGATTATTAGGAGATATATACATGTTACGTAAACACTTATTTACAAATAACACTACTTTTATAACATATATGTAGTCCATGTTGGGTGTGGATTGAAATCAAATTTTAACGGATTTTGATAAAAGTTGATGAAATGTGTGGTTGAAAAGTTATGAGTTTTATGAAACGTGTGATTAAAATTAATTATTGACTTTAATTTAAATTTCTACCAAATAAGGGTATAATAAGAAAAGAAAAGCGTTTGTTGTACGTTACTATTTATATAATCTTTTACAAATTAGAAATATGTCAAAAGAAAGTTAAAGATTTTTTTATATTATTATTTAGTTGATGAAATTTTGATCCAATCAATTTTTTTCATTAGCGATCATAATCGGCCAAATACAAGAAGGCCCGTTCCTCGTCAGATGTCAATTGTAAAGGCAAATTGCATCGACGCATGACGTACATGCAGGATCTTGACATTAGGCTTTGGGGCAAAATAACTCCAGACGCCTCAAAGTATTCACTCTCTTCTCAAAAATTCTAAGGACAAAGTATGGATTTTATTTTTATTTTTTATGAATTTCTCAATTTTAGGTTTTCATTTTATGAATTATGAAAACAGTGTGAATTGTATTAATTTTCCACTCTACGTCGTTCTTTCTTATCCTTTTTATGCTCATACGATGAAATCAACTGGTATTGTTTGAATTTCGACGTTTTCGCATTTTTTTAAATTGTGTTAATTCATTTTGATGTAGTGGTCTGGGGATCTTGATTTTATATTTTTATGCACGCAATTTCCTGTTAATTGATTTCAGTGTCCAGATTCAGTTACAAATTCTTGATTTTGATTTAGGTTATTGGGTCTACAACATTTGGAAATCATGGGGTTTTTACAAAAGATCTTGCATGGTACCTTTGGTTTCGAAATCAATCATAGGATTGTTTTATATATTTTTTCAACCAGTAGAATTTTCGTCCTATTTTTATAGTTGGGTATGTCTAAGACATCAATGTGGTATTTTCTTGCTTACATCAAGAAAATTGTATACGCCAAATGTTGTAATTCTTGATTTGTAAACCTTATGATCATCATCATTGAACTATAACTTGTTCCGTGTTCAT
>CAIGRB010052837.1:0-19040 GCA_903798255.1 Fraxinus quadrangulata | reverse complement strand
TAGGGTCCTAAACCTTTAATTTTTAGCAATCAGAGTCCAAACCTTTTAAATATCATTTTGTAATGGAAAACATCATTTGGACCGTTAACATGTCAAATTTTGAATAAATGACCATACTTTTAGTTTGATTCTAAGCAAAAAATATATAATATAATAAAACAAAATAAAAGGAAAAACGAAATAAAAGGACAGTATAAAGAAACTTTGTAATCTTTTAATAAAACACAAAAGGTTTCTAATGAATAAACTTTTTAGCCTGATCTGTTTCTCTATCATTTCAGATTTGATTTTGTGTTTGAATTAATGATGGTGGTGGTGGAAGCATATTGTGACGACATCATATTCGGTGGAGGAATGAGGGGAGCCTATGTGGATTGGCCTCAAATTATTTTTTCACTTTTATTCTCTATTCTTTAATATATATTTTTGTTTACAATTAAAATTATTTCTAATCTTTTAATTAAATTAAGGGTACAATGATCATTTTACTTAAATTTTGACATTTCAAAAGTTATTTTTATATTCGTTATAAAAAGACTTCAGACGCTAACATTTAAAAGTTCTAATACCCGGAGTGGTAGAAATCAAAGTTTCGGAACCCCCATCGACTTATTTATCAAGAAGTTTGTAAGTCCTCTTGTAATTGAGGTCGGCTTATATCTCGGAGGATATTCACAAGTATTTATCTATTGAGGTCGGCATACATTTATGAGGTAGATCATAAGTCCTCTTTTATTTGGTTCGGCTCGTTTATTGGAGGCAATTCATAAACACTTGTCTAAGATAACTTATATTTCAAAGATACATTATAAATCTTAATAGACCCAAGGCAATTTTGTGAACCACTCGCTCTCACTTCTGCTTTTCTTTTAATTCTCATGGTGCACATAAATATAGGAGTCGTACTTGAGAGATTTTTGTAAGACTTATATTTTACATGGTATACAAGCGCAGAAACAAGCCCCACATTATTTATTGGACTTTGACAATCCGTTTTGTAACAAGGTATAGTGCAGTGACAAGCGCCGCATTGGTGGTATCAACCGAATTGGCTTGGGCCTAGTTTGATTGTCCATTATGTCAATTAAAGATATAGCTCTTATAGGCTTGGGCCTAGTTTGATTGTCCATCTTGACCCGCATGCATATATATCACTATATAGCCCCTGTTTGGCAAAAATAAAAATTAAGATTTTAATATAAGTCAAAGTCAACAATTAATTTTAATCACACATTTTATAGGACTTACAATTTTTTAACCATATATTTTATTAACTTTTATCAAAATTTATTATAAATCTGATTTTAATCCCTACCAAATAGGGACATAGTATGTACATAACATTATTTTATTATTAGGTACACAATTCTAAACTTATCCAAAACCCTGCCTTCTTGTGTATCCCTCATCCCATATTTCGTTGTCGTCATCGTCATCGTTATCGTCATCGTCGTTGTTGTTATTATTATTATTATTATATTTTTCAACAGTTGACTTGGTCGTCGGCTCTTTTTGGAACCGTGATCTAGGTACCTAATGGAGTCCTAGTCATGTGCAGGCAACTTACATATTAGTAAGGAATCTGTTGACAACAATTACATTTAGATTTTTTTAGGTTAACACATTGTTAATTGAGATATTTAACGAAAAACATACAAATTAATACTCGCGTTGTTCTCATAAGATCTAGGTCAGTGGGATCATATCAATTAGCTTCCTTGCACCCCACGAGTTTACTAGCCCATTGACTCGCATACATGTGAGCACGGACGTCTTGCTACCTAGTTTATCATATATTCTTATGAGTCAACATAAAAATTAGAATACTGTGATGTCTAATCCTATGTTAACGACTTTCTTTATCTTACAGCGGCACACGAGCAACTGCATACTCGCAAACGTATACACAAACTCAGGTTATCTACCACGGGCTATCCTCTCTCACATCAACAGGGAAAAAAAAGTAGCAACAATTCGATTTTTACAGTTAAAATGCAGAATAGATACCATTGCTCACAAAATTCATCGGATTCTAAACAAATATTCTAATCTAGACGCTTCCAGCAATCCTCAAAAAAAAAGAAAAAACTTTAGTTAATGACCATATGTAGACAGGATATATGTTCACACATTATTCTAATAGAATGGATCGAATTATGCAGCATGTGAAACATGTGTTTCATCACTTCAACAGTGATCATCACTCTGATTCATCACTCTTCCTTTACTTCTTTTCTAGTATCATAATCTATTGTCTTGTACATGTTTACGACCTATCAGTCGATGCAAACAATCCATCAACTGTCACTACAACAAAATGTGATTTAGCGACAAAATAATTTTTAAAGTTTGTCACAAAGATTGTGATGAAAAAATTAAATATCAAAAAAATATATGGCAATATAAAAAGTTGTTGTAATATGTTAAAAAGGGAAGACCTAAAGGTTCTCAGTCAAGGACTTGGGCCATTACAATACTTCCTAGGTATTAAGGTTCTATTGGATAATAAAATGTGTACAAAGAGGTATGGAGATAAAAGCAAAGAACAAAAATCAGAGAATCGGAGAAAACGAAAAGAAGAAAAATAAGGCCCGAACACGATATCGCCGTCCTTAAACTATATTTGCCCCCTCTCAGATTGAAAATGTTGCTTAAAGGGATTATGACAAATGATTTGCAATTAATCAAGCCTTGCAAAGGATTCAACACTTAAGAACTAGTGAAAATCCTCCAAAACTTGAAAAACACAAATGAAAATTTTGAATATGTATGAAGAATCATCAACCATCACTAGTGTGGAATAAAAATGTTATCAAAAATTGATATATATATATATCTTGTTTTTCCTTGAACACGATCACCTATACATAGCCATCAAATGTCTTCCACAAAATGGTGCCAAATTCATATGAAAAGCCACCAAATTCAAA
Source organism: Fraxinus quadrangulata (assembly GCA_903798255.1). Taxonomy (NCBI): domain Eukaryota; kingdom Viridiplantae; phylum Streptophyta; class Magnoliopsida; order Lamiales; family Oleaceae; genus Fraxinus; species Fraxinus quadrangulata. The sequence continues at coordinate 16,110 of CAIGRB010052837.1, read as the reverse complement.
AAGACAACAGCCATAAAACGGTCATCTAACGGCTAACTGGTTGTTCCATGCGACCGCATAGAACAAACCTATGTGGTCGTATAGAACAACCAATTGTAAGGCATTTAATCCCTACAACAACCTATGCGACTGCAAGCCTTCCTGACCTATGTGGTTGCATAGGCCAAAATAAAGGCATTCGGTTCCATTTTTATTCACATTCCATTTTATATATTCTGAACAATATTTTCAACAATCTCCCACTTGTTCAAAATTTAATAAAATCTCATATTCAAAATATACAATATTTATGCATAAAGATTAGATATCTTTCTATTTGGATCTAATCATAGTGTAATTCAAACAAAGTAAAGTCAAAATTAAAGGTAACATGAAAGTTTTGAACCAATTATTCCATATGACAATATCGATAAGAACACACACACAAGTATTACGTGTGCTCAGGTTTCCCAATCTCACTTAGCACTAATATGGCCTTGCGTTTATTATTTTCAACAAACTTTTAAGAGAAACTCTAACTCTCTATTGAGGTGGCACCACCTCGAAGTTTATCTAGGTGAAGTTCGTCCAATATCTTTGTTACTTTTAGAGTACTGAACTTCATTAAGAGCTTTAAAACTATCCCTCATTTCAGTAACAGCCAACATTATTTAATTAGAATAGGGTTATTGTGGATTATATAATGTTGAAACTATCCATATATCGAATGATTTGTTGTTACCCTTTGAACTCGTGTATTACTTGATGAGTAACGACATGTAGGGTTACTATCATTGATGGACCTTTAGTTCAAAAGTTTCAATTCCATTCTATTTGAAGTAGATGACACTAAACCTCTATTTAGAGGTTTAATTAAATGATCCGCTAAATTTTCAATTGACTTGACAAATTTTAGGGAAATTATTCCATATCCTTAATTAATTTCTTTATGTATTCATGTCTAAGACTCATATGTCTAGACTTTTCGTTGTATACATCATTGTAAGCTTTTGCTAACGTAGCTTGTCTATCGTACATGATAGATATTGATAATGTAATCTTTAGTCCCAAAGATATCTCATAGAGTAGATCCTTAAGCCACTCAACTTTTTCTCCGATTTGTGATAGTGCTACAAATTCGTATTCCACAGTCGAGTGTGTTATACATGTGTGTTTTTTTTATTTCTAAGAAACAGCTCATCCTTCAAGAGTAAACACCAAACCTAAAGTAGATTTATTTTCAACCATGCTAGATATCCAACTAGTATCTGTAAATCTTTCCAATACAGCTGGGAATTCGGTGTATTGTAGACCTAAATTCTTTGTTTCCTTTAAATATCCAAGAACTCTTCCTATGGCTTTCCAATAATCATTGCTCAAATTACTAGTGAACCTAATAAACTTACTAATTGTAAATGCTATGTCCAATTTTGTGCATTGAATTGCATACATTAGACTCCCTATAACACTTGCGTACTCCAATTGAGCAACTGCCATTCCATCATTCTTTATGAGTTTTGGATTTGGATCAAGATGGGTGCTATATTCTTTTATGTTCAAGTGTTTGAACTTATTTATCACATTATTGATATAATGTGATTGACTTAAATGATAATCCCACTAGTTTTAGTAATTTTGATACCCAAAATGGTATCTACTTGTTCAAGATCCTTCATCTTGAATGTGGAAGATAGGAACTTCTTCATTTCTTTTATTTCCTCCATGCTATTACTCAAAATCAACATGACATCAATATATAAGTAAATAAATATCACATCATCATCACATACTTTAGAATACAAATATTTATCTACACTATTATGTTTAAAATCAAATGAAATGAAGGTTAAATCAAAAATTTCAAGCCATTTCTTAGGAGCTTGCTTCAAACCGTATAATGCCTTTACTAATTTGCACATCTTTTATTCATTTTCGGGCTAAACAACCCCNTCTTAGGAGCTTGCTTCAAACCGTATAATAACTTTACTAATTTGCATAGCTTTTGTTTATTTCTCGATAGAACAATCCCTTCAGGTTGTTCTATATAAACCTCCTCATCGAGATTCCCGTTCAAGAATGCCGTCTTGACATTCGTTTGATGAACATGCAAGTTATGTATAGGAGCTAATGCAAGTAATATCATAATTGATGTTATTCTAGCTCCAGTGTATAAGCATCAAAATAGTCTATTCCTTCCTTTTGTCGATAACTCTTTGCTACTAGTCTAGCCTTAAAGGTTTTAAGAGAACCATCAACATTGTACTTTCTTCTAAACACCAATTTACATCCAATAGGTTTGGATCCTGATGGTAAATCAACAAGTTCCCATGTATTGTATAATATAATTGAATCCATTTCATCCTTAATTACATCTTTCCAAAAAATACTATCTCGAGAATTCATAGATTCACTATAAGTTTTAGGATCGATTTTCACTTGTAGAACAAAAGAAATTGTTTTTACAACATTTTTCTCATTTCCTTCTACTAGATAAAACGAAATAAGTTGAGAGTTAATTTCATTTGGTCCTAAAGACTTCTAAAATTAGGTTCTTTTGCTCCTTCGAGGCTCACTAGATTCATTAACATTTTTAGAAGATGTTTCATCTTGTGTTCCACTAGAGTTAGGAATCTCTCTATGAATTTCCAGTAATTCATTATCCAAAGATAGTGAATTCTCGAAGAACTACGTCGTTGGATTCAATAATCACATTAGACTCCAAATTCAACAATCTATATGATTTGCTATTACTAGCATATCCAACAAAGACACATTTGATACCTCTTGGACCTAACTTGGTCCTATTAGGGTCTGTGTTCTTACAATAAGCAAGACACCCCCATACTTTTAAGTATTCAATGTTTGGTTTTTTCGTTTCCACAATTCATAAGGAGACACCTTAATAAAGTTTGAAGGAATTCTATTCAATATCCTACATGCACTCAATAATGCTTCACCCCATAAATTAAATGGTAACTTAGCATAAATTAACATGACATTTATCATTTCAACTAAAGTTCTATATTTTATTTTACCCAAACCATTTTGTTCGGGTGTCCTGGGTGTCGAACATTGATGAACTACGCCTTGTTCAGAAAACGAATTTAAATCACTAGAAAAGTACTCATCTCCCTATCATTTCTTAATGTTTTTATTTTCTTACTTAGGTGATTCTCAACTTCACTTCATTTTTATATACTTTAAACATGTCAAATGCTTCATGTTTATGCTTCATCAAGTAAATATATGTATGTTTAATGAAATCATCAATGAAGGAAATAAAGTACATATTTCCTCCTCTGGTCAACATACCATTTAATTCACATATGTTCGTATGAATTAATTCTAAAGTACTAGAAGTACTATTTACACTTTGACAATGCTTCTTAGTCGTTATAGATTCTACACATGTTTCACATTTAAATGTATCATTTTCATTAAATGTTATTAAGTCATATTTTAACATTCTTTTCATGGTACTCTTACCTATGTGATCTAACATAGCTTGCCATAAAATAAATGAATCAACGATATAAGCAAAATCAGCTTTATTATTAATTAATTTGTCAACGGTACATAATTTGACCATTTCTTCACATGAATATCATTTTCCAACAAATTTTCCATTTTGGGATAGTACAAGTTTACTGGATTCATAAACACATTTTATACCCGATTTTTCTAAGAGATTTCCTCTAATCAGGCTCCTATTCATATCAGGAACATGTAGCACATTTGTTAAGGTAACATTCTTGCCGGATGTGAAGATGATCTCTATATTTCCTTTTCCAACTACCTTGGAGCGAATTTCGTTACCCATTTGAATCTCTTGACTTCCATTAACTTCATAATATGTTTTGAACAATAATTTATCATATGATACGTGTACGGTCGTACATGTATCATACCACCAACCGGGAACCTTTTTCTTGATAGCATTAATTTCGCTTATGGTGGCCTCAATATTATCTTCTTGATGGAGTTCATTTTTCCTTTGGAGTTGTTTCTTTTCTGGCGTCGACATTCTGCATAATGTCTAGGTTTTTCACACACGAAACAACTACGTTTGGTCTTCTTGAACTTGTTAAAGTTCCTTGAAGGCTTTTTCTTGTTGGATTTATTAAAAGGCTCGATTTTCTCCACGACATTGGCCCTTGAAGTACCTTTATAAGAATTGTCATTCTTATCTCTTGCCCTCGATCTTCCTCAATTCAAAAATGTTTCTACAATTGTTCCAAAGATAGTCTTCGGAACTACGTATGATTTTCTTTAGATATACTTTCCTAGTTTCGAGAAGTTTTGCAATAATTTCCCCTACTTGGAAAGTTTCCAGAATCTCAATTTTGACCACCTTCAACTTATTGACAAGCACTTGTAATTCATGAATTTGGTGAAGAATGAGAATATTCTCAAGAAATTTAAAATTGAAGTACCTCGAAATTAAAAATTTCTTTGTACCTTCTTCTTTGACTTTGTACTTACTTTCCAACGCGTTCAAGAATTCCTTTGCCGATGAAGTATTGGTGTAGAGATCATATAGCCTACCTGATATAGCGTTGAGAATATGGCCAGGATATATGACTTCATCTTCTTGGCGCTTTTGTCTTTCGACTCTCACAACATCGGTTTCTCCATTTGTTAGTTTCGGCAATGGTACCAAATTCGAATCAAGGATGTAGAATATCTTCAACGTCATTAGTAGGAACTTCAGTTTATCTTGCGATCTCATGAAATTGGTTCCATCAAAACGATCCAATCGAACAAGATCTTGATTAATCAACTTGATCATTACAAATATAGTTTGAGAATTGTTGGATAATAATAAATGTGCACAAAGAGGTATGGAGATGAAAGTAAAGAACAAAAACTAGAAAATTGGAGAAAACGAAAAGATGAACAATAAGAAGGAGAAAAGTAAGGCCTGAACACTATACCTTGTCCTCAAACTATATTTGCTCCCTCTCAGATGAAAAATGATGCTTAAAAGGATTATGAAAAATTGTTTGTAAGATTAATCAAGCCTTGTAAATGATTTAACACTTAAACACCAGTGAAATTCTCCAAATCATGAAGAACACAAATGAAAATTTTGAATATGTATGAAGGAATTTGATTTCAATGATGTGTGGAATAAAAATGTTGTCAAAAATTGATATATATCTTGTTTTGCCTTGAACATGATCACCTATATATAGCCTTCAAATGTTTTCCACGAAATGATGCCAAATTCATATGAAAAGCCACCGAATTCAAAAAGACAACAACCATAAAATGGTCATCTAACAGGTAATTAGTTGTTCTATGCGGCTGTATAGAACAATCCTATGCGATCGCATAGAACAACCAGTTGTATGGCATTTAATCCCTGCAAGGGCCTATATGACCGCAAGCCTTCTTGACCTATGTGGTCGTACGGCCAAAATAAAGACATTCGGTTCCATTTTTACTCACATTCCATTTTATATATTTTGAACAATATTTCCAATAGGTCCTCCCCAACTCTACTAAACTCCTACTCACTGAACATAAATACATTCGTAACCTCATATCATGAACTAACATGATTAGAGCCAATGAATGCATTGCCCCGTGTCCATATCAATTCTTTTATCCATCCATGACAAATCACCATCTACACATGCTACAGTCTATAGACAAACTGCAGGTACCCTGCAATACTTGGCTCAACCCTCCCAGATATCTATTTTGTGGTTAATAAACTCTCCTAATTCATGCACAAATAATTCAAAACATACAGGAAAACTGTCAAAAGGGTATTCCAATGCCTTAAACACACCATCCACTTTGGCATATTTTTGAAATGCAATTGTGGTATCAATCTTTCTGCCTTTTTTTATTGCCGATTGGGAGGATAACTGTGATGACCATATTTCGGCTTACATTCTATACATAGGTAACAATCCAATCTCTTAATGTTTTTGAAAGCAGAAATCTATAGTTCGATCCTCCATTGAAGCTGAGAATAGTGTTGAAAAATGGCTACATGGGCTACTTTTGACATAATTTTGAATGGGATCCATTCAATCATTTTGGAATATGGAAGGTGATTCATGTTCTCCTTCTTTAGGATATCGAAATCGTATATTTACTTGCCAAAAATGATAATCGGCTGAATAAGAAATTGGAATACAAAGTGGATAAAATTGAAAGATGTTTATATGTTGGAGGGAAAACTATTTCAATTTGTACCGCATAGAAAAATTAACAAGGCAAATACTAGTTTATATATGCTACACTTTTAAAATGTGTAATCATGTGCAGCACAGAGGATCTCTCCATGTGCACATATAAGGGGCAAATCACAGACCAGATTAGCAATTTGGACCTTGAACTTGTGTACTTTTGTACATGAATATAGGACGTAATAGACCATAATTGCCCCTTTAGAAGTATTCACATATTGCCTTTATTTCTTATAAATCTTTTATTTTTCTTTCAATTTACTTTCCAACTCTTAAAACTTCTGAAATTCTTGTGTGTTGCCTATTAATGGAGAGTTTAAACAGTCGAATTAATGATGATATTAAAAGTTAATACATGTAACTCCTCCTCTGTTAAGTCACCATTAGAGCCTTTTATATATGTCAATATTTTCTTTGTTTTATAAATGAATTCTCTTTACTTTCTGCGGACCACTTTTTCAATCTTCTGTTTGCAAATATTTTCAGTTTCTATCAGAAGTCTTGGTGGTCTTGTTTTAATACAAATTATATTCCCAAAGTAGAAACTGAAGTGCTCGAATTTTACTAGTTTCTCTATTGTATTCTTGGTAACAGATGTCCAAACAAAATCTCAAGCACTTATGGTGATTGAGCAAATCTATAGTAAGGACACTGTGTAATGCACATGCCTTGATTTGAAAATTTGTTCTTTTTATATCAATTACTATTTCCTTTTTATAATTTCCTATTATGTTCTTTTTGTAAGTAATATAATATATTATTCATAATTATTCCATTTGCTTTTCATTTCCAATATATGAATTTCCTTCACCTAAGTCGACATCTGTATCAAGAATCATTTGTGGCTCTTCTAATTCGCACAAACCCAATTCTTTATGCCCCTACAATGCATCTTCTATTAGTGCTAAAGGATCAACTCCGACATTCACCTCTTGCTCGTTGACATCATATTAATCTACAATTACATACAAGGCTGCTTGTGTGTGAATAGAAATGTGCCATTGCAAATTCTTGTCCTTGGCTACATCAACGGGGGCTACATTCATGTTCAAAACTTTAAATTTAGGTGGATTCGAAATTTCATTTTGTCAAGATTAAGCTTTTTGAGCAATTTATTGGCATATCTAATGTTACTTCGAATAACAATTGATGTTGTTCGATTCCCAAACCATTTCCACTCGTCCTCCATGTTGATGAATGTACCACCATGCGAGACAACGAATCTCATTAAATTTCTTATATTTGCATGTCATCAACTCAAATAAGATTAGCTAACACGAATACCTAAAACAAAGACACTACTTACAAGCAATATGGTAAATTCTAAACACAGAATGTTCTGTAACTTCGCTAAGTTTGTAACATCGTTCTCAACATTTGAAATAATGTCAAGAATTACGTTTAAAGTGTCATTCTCGAATGATGTGTTGGTCAGTCACTTCACTACATGCATTTATCATATTTTTCAACTTCAACCATCATTTTTACAAATAATTCATTCCACTACAAATTAAATTGTCAATACATAACTATCATTGCAAATATATCTATCAAAGTTATTTAAGTAGGTTGATTTTAAAATGATTCAATAATATTACAACAAATATCTGCTAATTATTTGAAAAATCAAATCCATTTAAATCAAATATATAAAAACAACTAGTAAACACAACTTATCAACAAAAATAAGATTTTGAAGAAAATTTACCTTTTATCAAGAATTGTGAATAGTCTAATCAATTCGCAAATTTGGATGAGATTAAATTTATTGAAATGAAATTATTTGATTTTCTTATGAATTAGAAGTATGTAGGTAATTTTTTTTTTATTGTTTATGGCTTTTCTATTTCATCTTCTTCTTTTCTTCCCAAAATCATTAGTCATTATCTAATAAATAATGAGAGGAAATTGACCCATTATGTATTATTTAGCATTAATGTTGCTTCTCATGAAGCTACTTCTTTTTCTAGAAATTTGTGACAAATTGAAAAACATGCTCAATTTTTCATGAAGGGTATGAAAAACAATTTGATATCAAATTTGACCATTTTTGCAACATCTTTGTATTATTTCTTCATATTATAGTGTTGTGACTATTTCTTTATATTATAGTGAATTCTCCTTTCCTATGTCGAATTTCTTGTGTTCTTCTAATGTTGTGATTGCTACTCCATATTGTATCATATAATCTCGTCCTTAATTCTAACCGAAAGAAGGAAAGTCTTCTAATAATTCTTTGGGCGAGCTCCTAGCTGCCAATATTCATCAACGGCGAACAGCCACTTTGGGCACCTATTCACCGTCCTTATCAGTGTAATTGCTAATCATCAAAATCGATTGCTCAAACCAATATCTATCATTGCCTTGCAATAAATAACAGTGTTCACAAATAATTAATATGTCTCTCTAAAACCAACAACCAATAATTGTAGTCTTGGCTACTGCCTGTCAATAAAATTTTAGCTTCCTACATCTATTTAAAATAGTTAAATCTACGTTGATGGCCCATTGTGATTCTGAATCTCTTAATCTAGTAGAAGAGGGATTACCTATCACTCTCGAGTCTTCAACCTACTACGTACAGGGGTGGGAGCCGTGGATGCTAGTCGATAAGCCAAAAAATTCATGCAAACCATCATTGGCTCGCGTTTTTACAATAATTTTTTTTTCCGTTTGATTTTTCTTTTAAATTTAAGTCTTTGATATTTTTCGAGAATAGAAATCAATTTTCTACATAAAGAAAAAGAAAAAAAATATCGAGGCGTGAGTAGCTAGCGAGATGGTTTCGCTAGCCCCACTTGTGATTTGAGGTGAACCCAACTTCCTTGAAGCGAGCTGGCTCATACGGTGGTCGAGCCAAGAGGAGCTGATTGGCTCGATCAATTTAACATCCCTGACTACATGACTGCCCCCGCAGCTGACTGGAATTGAAGTGATGGTCAGCCTAGCCAGCAGATTTTAGTAATTCATTCAATATTTCATGAAATAAATTTATAGAGAAGAAAAATAATTTATTGAAACAAGAGCAAAAGGAATGCATATGCCAAAAGGATTCATTTCATGTCCCAAAATAGTGAAAAAAATCTCAGAGAAATAAAAGCCAAAACAACACCAACCATACTAGGAAGTGTCAATGATATCAACCCAATAAGACCAAAAGTAAAAGGAATACTATTCAAGTACTTCTCCGAACCATCACCGACCCGACGTTGACTAACTTATATTATTTAAAAAGACTACACAATGTAATAAATAAGATCCACCAATGCAATTTAGGTAAGACTTATCCATACAATTATAGAGCATAATAAACAAGATTTTGACTGCTTTTCATTTTTAGTGCGATCTAATACTGTATAGTCGAGAACTTCTCAGGTCATTCTGCAGTGCTAGTGTTGCTGACATTGCTTGAACATCCTTTGACTGGATATTTGAGTGCATTGAGTTCCATTTTACGAAGGGCAGCATTACCCAGATCAATTCCACAAATATCAGAAAGCCTAATCAGGTAAAGCAATACATCAGAAAGTTCTTCTCCCAGGTGTAGTTTTTCTTCTTCTCTCCAATCTGGTAGTCCTTTAGGAACCTCCCCTTTCCACTGAAATATCTCTGAAAGTTCACCTACTTCTCCAACCTGCACAAAATTGTATGCATTAATTAAATGAACATTAAAGAAAAAATAAATTTATCTGTAAACTGATAAATGTTACCATAGCCAAAAGAAGATTTCTGGGGCTGTGAAACTTCTCCCAGTCTCTTTCCTTTGCAAACTCATCCATTTTTCTCTTGAGAAGATCAAGGGTCACACTCTCTCCACTCATCTTTAAATCTTCTTTCTTATTATTATTAATAAAAAGAACAAGAAAAATTAAACCCACAGACCCTAAAACCGGAATCGAATTTACAGGGAGAAAGCCCAAGACTTGGAAACAATAACAACAATAATTGTATTGTATTCGGCTTCTTCTTCAAAGAGCTGTAAACTGATATAGAAAGAGCTGGCTTGGTTCGGTATTTAAAGGAGAAGAAAACAAAACGAGAGGAGGTCCAGTAGGGTGGGGATACTCGGATTTTGATTATATGTCATAAACAAATACATGAAATTACCACTAAATCTAATTAATAATTACGATTGGGATTTGGGCTGGATTCTTCTTGTTTAGGTGGCAAATATGTCATAATCAAATACATGAAATTATCGCTAAATCTAATTAATAATTACGATTGGGATTTGGGCTGGATTCTTCTTGTTTAGGTGGCAAAGTGTTGGAAATATAACACACTTTAAATGAGTCAAAATCAGTTTTGTTTTAGTTGGGAAAATTATAATGAGATTATATATTAATGAATAATCCTATTTATAGTCACTCATTATGACAGTCGCTCTACGTACAGATGTTTATTTGGTACATTAATTTGATAATTTTTTATTGACTTGCCATGTATATGCCACATATATCGAGTGCCATAATGAAGGACTGTTAAACACTCACACGCGGCAGAATAACGTTATTCGTGGATATTAAGTGTCAAGTGATAAATCATATATTGAGTAATAAATATAAGAATATTAATCAACATTTTAGGGCTGGGTTAATTTTTATTTTTTTTATCAATGTTGACCTTTAAGATATGGAACCATGAATATTAACATAGTATCACAATACGTTAAACTCCAACTAGCATTTTAATCAATCAAGACTAGAAACAAGCACACATATATATAGATTTGTTAGCTCAAACAAGCCATCATCTTATGAGAGCATGTCAATTGATAAATTTCACATTGAGTAATAAATGAAAAAATATTAATCAACATTTGATTTTGATTAGAGATGCCATGTGAAGGAAATCCTGACTCCAGCAAGGATCTTGACCGAATAGGACTGGAACCCTCGACTTAACCAGGGATAAGGTTAAGAAAATCAGCCCCGAATCAAGGATGGACCGTTACGGGGAATTTGGACCTTCCCGATCATGTGCCAATTTAAGTCGTTTTAAAAAATAAAATTAAAAAAATTGTCGAAGGAATTTAAACGTTGCATCATATTCATATTAAAATCATCATATGAAAAAATAAAAAAATAGAGTTCAACGAGGATTGGGGTTTATCCCCGCACTAAATCGTCCCGATCATATCCCCACTTAAGCAAGGATAGGCCAGGGATGGAAAAGGGAAGTCCTTCGAATGATGGGAATGCGAAGGTCCCACCCCAACCTTGATGTTTAGAAGCCTTAAGGATCTAAAAGAATGAATGGAGTAGAAGTAGATCCAAGTATACTTAAAGCACTAAAGTCGAAACAAAGAAATCCAGCGACTATTCGATCAAAAGTTACATAAAGCCAAAGAGAAAGTGGTAAAAAATACCAGCAAGATCCCTAGTCAAAATTTTCCCCGCCTAATGCCATCCTCAGGGGAAATGAGTGCCCACTGCAAAAGCAATCCGTAAAATGGCAGAAAAACTAAAGATGTTGGAGGTGGAAAACGAGTATCTACTGGAAAAATTTGAGAAGCCAAAAATGAAAGGCAACAAAAGGAAAATCGAGAAAAATTAGTGCATGATGCTATATTTCCTCTCAAAATAAAACATCTATTGCGAGTATCACAAGCTTGTGGAGTTGGTCGGAAAGGAAAGTGGAAAAAATCGTAGAATAGTAAATCCTTAGTGAACAGAGTAGTGAACCAAGAAAGCTCTCACGACTGGAGGCTTAACTAGTGGATGAGTCAGAGGATGAAGAATTACAACAATTTTGATGAAAGTTATTCACCCAAAAGGCCAGAAAGCCAATCCATCGGGGAGAATACGATGTATTAGTTACCAGAAAATTCAATAAATGGCAGATTTCCTCATCAACAAATGAATCTTGGAATGATACAAGCAGTTGTGAATGTAAGTAACATCAGGCAAAGGAAGGAGGATTTATCAGAAGTTATTTTACACAATTTAAAGATGAGATGTTTGCTAGTAAGATTGAGTTAGGTAAAGAAGCAAATGAACTCGTGGAACAACCTTTCAGGGACTTCCCTTTAGAATGTAGCTTGCAAAAGGTATCCATTCTCTCATCTACAATTAATAGACCTTATATTTAATGAGATCCAGGTAGAAGGTATGCTGGAGAATCAAAGGAGCATGAAAAATTAGAGTACGATAAAACAAAATCCTATTGAAGAGACTAGAGGAAAGACAACGATGATGTTCGTATCTGAACTACCCAGATCATAATTCCACAGCTCTAAAAAAATCTGAGGACCTAATATGCACTATTGTCGTATCCTCTTAGTAGGATGTCGGCGAAGCCTACCTACCTCCCAACATATATAGATTAAAATTATGCAAAAGCTATTGCACTGAAAATCATGATACGAATGAATGCTATGAAGTGCTAAAAATGGTCAAAAAGTGGAACAACCAAAGAGGTGTGACTATCATACCAGGAGGCCAATGGCCCATACATTTGATATGGCACACAACCTCATCTCACGCACTGGCCAAGGCTATGAGCGCCCAACCTTCACAAAGAGAAATCAATATTTTAATCAAAGCCCGATATGTGGGAGAAAGTAGGGAAAGCACGCATGATACAAACTCCCATGTATACAAGGAATACATACTTAAAGATTTATGGATCTAAGGTAACCTTGAGAACTGCAACTCTGTCGATTATATTGGGTCAATATGTAGGGAACCAAATGTCTTTCAACCTGATACATGCCAAAAAATGAATAGTGGCTTTAGTTATCTTTCGCAAGTAAATCCCCTAATATCCCATTTGAAATTGATCCAATGCTAGGTAGAAAACCTTAGGACACTTGCAGCTGGACATCGTAAGCGATATCACCAAAAAAAAAGAGTTGGGTTCTTTAGAAATCAAGTATCTTGACAAGAATGAAAATGAAAGAAAGAGCATTGCGTGTTTGAAAATCCATGTTTGGGAAAGCAAATATCCGATGTTGTGAAAGGAGGGGCAAAAAACCTATCTGCCAATAAAGAAAACTTAGCAAGTGTTAAAATAGAGAACTTATCAGCCACATTAAACTTATCAGCCGCATTCTTATCAACTCTGCTTGAGCAACACAATTGATTATCAGCTGAATAAGGCAGCATACTTATCAAATTCAGGTGTAATGCCAGCTGTATAGATTGCACATGGTTAGGTAGAATAATATTTGTTTACGAAGAACTCGTGGTTCTTGGGAAGGGATGGAGTGCTTTAAATCATGGCGCCTCAATAATTTGATTCTGTTGCTGGTTCCCAAGAGAGCAATCATATTGGTACGTCTCCCACCATACGCGGCAGCCGTTGCATTTAATGCGTAATGATGGATGTCGTGCCTGGCCATTCGTAAGTTCAGTTGCTTCTGGTAGCGTGAACGCTACCCGTGCATCTGAGCCGTAGAAGTCGAAGTGCCAAAGCCATGGGCGGTTCGAATTCAAGCCTTTGAATGAACGGTCAGATGGTAGGGTGTAAGATCCAATGGCCAGGGGTCAACCGGCTTGTCTATAAAAGGCGAACATTTTCTCTTGAAGAATCATTTTTCTTCATCTTTTGGCCATAACTCTCGTTTCTTCTTTTCGAATTTTCAAAGACCGTAACCCTCACTTTTCCCACTTGGTTTTCTGAAAGATTGTAATTATTCCCCCGTTCTCCAAAGGTTTGTGCTATGGATTCTTTGAAACCTGCCGGGGAGGGGGTAGACATTAACGAGTTGGCGAGCAAAATGGGGTTTTCAGTTATCAATACGGCCGACCTCATACAGGCTGTTGAGGCTGGACGAGGAGCCTCAATCTCCGGAGGTAGCGAAGGGGATGACGATGGCATATCTTGGGAGTGTCTAAAGTCCCTTCAATTGCCGATCCGACCCACCTTGCGGGCCTTAGGGAGAAATATAGGATTCCATATGACATAGAGCTCCTATCCCCTTATCCAAACGAACGTCCTTGCTATCCGAGGAGGCGTTGTGTAGCTGTCAGCGAATACCTCCTGAAGGCAGGACTTCGCCTACCTTTCCACCCCTTCTTCCAAGCCGTTCAACTAGTGGGTTCGTACTTTCTCTGGAAAGAGGTCTCCCTGGGCGAGGACATGCCNTTCTCTGGAAAGAGGTTTCCCTGGGCGAGGATATGCCTCTTCATGTCTTCCAAACTCTTTACCAACCTAGGTCTTTAGGCAATGGAGACCCCAAGGGGTGGTATTACTTGTGCCTGTGGGGTACACATTCTCCTTTTGTGTTAGGTCTGCCTACCTCCATCAAGGGATGGAAGGAGACCTGGTTCTGGGGTCGGTGAATGTGGCAGGAGTGCGAGGGCGACATCGTCTCCTATGTCAAAGTTCCGACCTCCTATTCCGAACCCAATGAGTCACCATTTGAGCTCTATTTGTTAATTCTTTTGTCTAAATTCTGTTAGCTGACATTGATCATTTTCTAGAGTCCATGGAATGCTTTGATTTTGACAAGAGCGACTGGGACATCCTGTCTGAGGTTTATCGTCGACCCTATTCATCCAGGGACTACGAACGTCTCGTCGTGCCTCAGCGTTACTACGAAGACTTCGACTTAATGGCACGAAGAGGTATAATTCGAACGTGTTAATTCTCTCTTCCCTTTTACGTTTTCCACTCCTTCGTTCATGTTTAACATTTGTTTGTCTTATCAGATAGCTTCGACAAGAGAAAGTCGCCGACGCCTGACATGGCCACGATCCGGCGACCACCTCGACTGTCGATCGTAAGGGCATGAAGCCCTCATCTGTTGGGAGAAAGCAAGTGAGGGACAAGATCGAGAGGGTCAACAGGGAAGCCGCTCCTCAGGAGGACAAACGTCCTCCATTGGCGGACAAGGGCAAGAGGGTAGCTGTGGAGGAGCCCAAGAAGAAGTTCTAGGTCTCTACCACCAGGGTGGGTAGCTCCAATGATGTGCCCCTGCCTCGTTCGGAAGTGCCTGCTGGGGAAAAGCTACTTGCTGCCTCAATTGTGGCAGCATCTGGGGGACCGAAGTGTCCAACTGCCGTAGAGCCTCTAAGGCAAGAGCCCTCCAAGAAGGCCAGGGCCTCGGTTGACTCTGGAGCTTCGGGGCTGTCCTATGGGAAGGCAGCCCTTGCCAAGTGGTCTACCGAGCTTGAAACCGAAGCTCTCGCTATGCTGCCACCTGAATCCAAACTGCTACGGTGATGTTCCATTCATTCTGGACCGAGAAATGGCAGAATTTTGTGGAGACTAGTGATGTAGTGGACGTCGTCACTACATTGGTGGCCAAAGCGTCCAGGAGTTTTGGTATGGCTATGGAGGCCGAGGCCCTTTTCAAAATACTCCAGAAGAAGAACCGAGAGTTTATGGGCAAGGTCTTCACCGTCGAAGAGCAAGCGAGCAAGGCTAGGGCTGAGGCTGAGGCTTTCAAGAAGAAAGAAGAGGAGGAGTCTGTGAAGCTTGCATCCGCCTTAGCAAAAATCGAGGTCCTGAAAAGAGAAGTTCACTTATCTCAAACTGAAGTGGCCTCGTTGACGAAGCGAGTGGAGACCTCTGACGCCTACCAAAAACTAGCAGCTGAAGCCCTTGAGAAGGCAAATAAGGAGAAGGCAGAGCTGACGGGGCAAGTAGGAGAATTAAACTCCCAAGTTGGCAGGCTGGGAGATGAGATCGACAAAGTTAGGCATGAGGCTGAGCGTGCTAGTATAGAGGCTGAGGATCACTTTTTGGCTAATTTCCATCTGACGGATGCGTACCAACACTTCGATAAGTATTGGAGGGTGTATGCCTACACTGAAGTGATTGAATGGATTGAAACGCGCACTCAGCACTGCACAGCCGACCTGAGGGCTGAGTTCCTAGCGGATGATGATGAGAAGGGGGATCCTCAGATGCCGACTGAAGGGGCTCAAGTTATTGATCTTGACGACGAGGCCGGTGTGGTTGGAGAGGATGAAGTGGCCCC
>CAIGRB010052818.1:0-19580 GCA_903798255.1 Fraxinus quadrangulata | reverse complement strand
TTGTATTTTATAAACTTAAAATCTGAATTTTGAATTATTAAAACTTAAAACTTGATTTATGAATTCTTCTCAATAACAAATGTATAATGGTTGGCTTCCAAAGGGCCTTTTAGCATGGTCCAGTTTAGATGATCCCAGAGTGCCAATCGCACCCAACCTCTCAAAACTCGTGATTCTCGTGAAGGCTACTACTATTCATGTCAATTGAATATTTAAATAAGACTCAACTCTTATGCTGTCGGTACATAAAAAAAACAGTTTTACTACACGAACATGCTAAAAAATAGGGATTTAAACATATGCACACTTGTCACATTTTCATTGACAAGTAAAAAAAAAAAAAGAAAAGACAAAAACTACCAATCAATCAGCACCTGGAAACTGAGACTTCAAACAACATTATTCACATTAGCCCCTTGTTTGAATTGTGGCTTTGTTCATTTAGCATAGTCCAAAAGTATATACATGGTCAGCTTTTTGAGTACTTGAGCAATCGAAGCACTTTTGAGTGTCACCGGCAGTAATATATATAGAATTAAACAATTTTATTATATTGAGTTAATAGTCCCAATAATTACTGAACTTATATCTATATTTTCGATTGTTCATTAAAATTTAAGATAGTCTAATTTTGGCTACTAAACCCATAAAAATGACATCGACGTGTTGTTCGTTAAAAAATGTGTACAACAAACTCACGGGTCGCATAAAAGTAACAAGTGGACAAACGAGTTTAAGTTGTCGGTCCCACAAAAAAAAATTACTTAATTACACAATAGTTAAATTTAATTTTAACATATCTTCGTTGAATTTTAAGTTATTTTCATCATTTGAAAAATTCAAATTTATTGTGTGTTTCGTTCTTAAAATTAAAGGAAATTATATTAAAATTTGAATTTTGCAATGAAACACACGATAAATTTAATTAAATGGATTGCGTGGTTCGTTACAAAAATCCAAATTTAATTAAAGTTATTGCGTGTTTTGTTTCAATCTAAAATTTAATATAATTTAATTTTAACAACGAAAAACGGAATAAATTTGAATTTTCAAATGATAAAAATAATTTAAAATTCAATAAAATATGTTAAAATTAAATTTAACTATTGTATAATTGAGTACTTGAGGTACATATTCTTTAACGAACAACAAGCCAATGTCATTTTTATGAGTTTAATTGCCGAAATTCGACGAGCTTAAACTTTATTCAGTAATCTAAAAGTTTATTAAGTAATTGAAGACTTCACAATTTGTTAACGAAGTGACGGGGTGTCACATGTGCATTCTATTAACCATGTTACTAATTTCGTTAAACGTTTGAAACAGATATTATGTCAACGAGTAACATCCAACATTTGAACAAATTTAGGAGCCAAAACTCAATATTTTAAATTTCAGTAAACAATGGAAGATAGATAAGTTTAATGACGATTGAGACAATTAACTCCATTATATTATAGTCATGGCAGTGAATCAGAATAGAATCAACTCGTTCTAGTTCGATGATTCCTTGTATGCTTCATAAAATTTAAAAAGTGTAATTGTCTTGTAAATTTTATTATTTCATGCGAATTCATATAAATTAATTTAATATTGGGATAATAAAGATAATAATTTTGGAGTTGATTTCAATTTTGTTGCGAGAACCGAACAAACTCAATTCTAAGAACCAGAATGGTTAAGTTTTACTTGAAATCGAACAAACCGGCTAGTTTGATCCAATTATAATTAGTTTCAATTGTTTTCACATAGAAATGTCCATACCTATTTCCACATGAGCCTTTAAAACATAGAACATTGTAATCAATACGATATGTAATGATATTACTAATCTCTGTATACGGCCTCTACGACCACTGTTGGATTTTGGGCTCCAATCAAACCAATAACCGGGCTCAATCTCTTCCAATCGACAACTAAAACCACCCAACTGGTTGCTCTAATGTTTGTGCCCACAAAGGACTTGTAGGCGAAGGATGTTGCATCTTAAATGAATCAGCCACAAAAGACTAAGAGGAAGAAAGAAACTTTTCGGGAAATTACCAAGAAGGCACAAAGCCAAAGAAAAAGGAATCTGTTTTCTCTCCCCAAAACCGATTGCACACTCTGATTTTCACCCTACCTAACAACAGTAATGGGACGGTAGATATATAAGAACTAGGTATGGCTTTAGGTTAGAAAAGATAGGGTCCAATAGGAAATATGTAAGTTGGCTAACAACCGAAAAAACCATCCAAGTCTTGGGTATGGCCATGGGCAGCACTAATATAATTAGGCTGCTTCAAATAACCAAAGTGGATTACGTGATAGGTTTAGACAATTGTGATGTCGACATTTCATTTCACTCATCGGTCGAGACCTATGAAGTATAATCCAAATTAAAACGATTTAACATCATTACTAGGAATTTATTGGATATCAAAACCCAACCACCACCCCATGCAATGTGTTCAGATCAGAATTAGTGGCATCTAAAAATTCCAAATCGATCTCCATTCCATGTTCAGACTGCGGAATAAGGGACGCAAGTGGTGTGTCTACATTCAATATTTACTTTACCCTACATTCAAAATTTCTATGAAAAGACATTCATCCATTTATTATTGGCGCTACATATAATGTACGTGTCACTTTACCTTCAGTTTTCTCCAATTCATATCCTAAAAGAATATTTTTACTATAATTAAAGACTTACTGTGGCATTCAAAACCTTGTAGACAAAAGTTAAACTATAATTAAGTGTGAAAACACATGGAAAGACCTGCTTTGCATTTTTAAAGTAATTAACACAATCAACGTGCTTATATAAATTTGTCAAGGGAATTATAGTTGTGGGGTCTTTTCTTGTATCTCGTTGTTTATAAAGATATTGTAGGTAATCGTAGCATTAAGGGGCACACAAAAGATCTCAGCAACCCTAAAAAACGTATCTTCTACTTTATAAGCTCCATCGAATTATTAGTAAGAAGGATTGTACATGAGATTTGAGAATCTGGGATAATCAGCGGTTGAGATGTTTCCTTTTCAACACGGTGATGAGCTGGTTTTTTAGCCCTCTTCGGTTATCAGAGAAGATCAAATCCTGGAAGATCTGAATACGGGTCATACTTTACAGTATAATAATTCTAGTACTAGCAGTTGGCAAAAGGGGCTCCAGAGATCATTAGGTAATCAAGAAAATAATGGTGGAAGTACTTTTTACGAATCTGATATTAAGAAACTTATACATAGAGATATTGAACGGCAGAGAAGAAAAGAAATGGCTAATCTTTATGCTTCTCTTCGATCACTTGTTCCTCCGGAACATTTAAAGGTAAATTCCTTATTTTAAATGGTTATTCTTCTTCTTCTTCTTCATATATATATTTTTAAATTCTCTGTTTCCCTTAAAATAGCTTTGCAGAACATGAACATCTGGATTTATCAATGAACTGCTTATTTCGTTAATGTAGCACATCCCAAATTTACGGGGAAAAGTGCTTATTTCGTTAATATTGTATGTTTTTTTAGTAAAGATAACTGTAACATTTTATTCATGCTGTTTTAGGGTAAGAAGTCGATATCAGATCTTATGGGAGTGGCTTTAAATTACATAACAGATACCAAAAAGAATATCAAGAAACTAGGTTTGCAGAGAGACAAGCTAAAGGTGTTGTCTAATTCAGGCAATCTCAGTGCCAATATTGTTGGAAGTTCCTCTAGTTATTCGCCTGATTAAGTCACAGTGAACCCTTGCGTAGATGGTGTGGAAATTCTAATCAGCAGCTTCAAAGAGGAAGGGTTGCCCCTCTCNTCAGGCAATCTCAGTGCCAATATTGTTGGAAGTTCCTCTAGTTATTCGCCTGATTTAGTCAGAGTGAACCCTTGCTTAGATGGTGTGGAAATTCTAATCAGCAGCTTCAAAGAGGAAGGGTTCCCCCTCTCCAAAGTGCTTACAGAATTACTAGGGAGAGGGCTTAATGTTGTTAGCTTTTCTTCTAAAAAAGAGAATGGAAGGTTACTCCATATAATTCAGTGTGAGGTACTGATACAATTCGTAGGAGTGATTGATATCAGGGTTTCATTTGTCATAAGTTTTATTCACAATTTTTTCCTCATCATTCTTGCAGGCCAATGGTCTCAAATGCAAAGTTCTTGCTGCGCTGAAAAAAGACTGACAGATGTGATTACCTTGGTCGCGAGACTTCTTAGGTAACTTTTGACACATGGATTTGTGTCATTTCTTAAGCATTTGAGTGGCCGTAATTTTCGAAGGTACTTTTTCTGTGTACTTGAAATTTCTAGTAGCTAGACGGATGTAATTTAATGGATATCCACATACTTTGGTAGTTTCGAGTGCGCTAATGTATAATCCTTTGAACGTTGCATCATGTAATCATCTCATTGTCTCATGCTCCTCTAGACGAGGGTAGATTTCTCCGTAAGATCAATTTGTTATGATCTGAAATGAAATTCTTATTAGATTTTATTAAATTTTATTTATAGACCACATGCAGAAATTTGTGATAGAGACTGTAGATATAGCTCATATGGATTTCTCATTCTTTTGTACGTATGTTGTAACTCGTTGGGAATCTTGACCAATTTCTTGATGTATTCTCTGAATCTTCATCAACAGTCGACTCAAAGTGAGTTGTAGAATCATAGCTCTGACATATAGAAAAATAAGTTCATCCATGCTAGGAAATTTCATGATCAAGCAGTTGTTTCAAAATGAAATTCTATAGAAACTCATAGTTGATATAAAGAATTGTCCTGAGATGGCTCATTCGCTGGTTCATATTTGTCATTAGTCTCAAAGAAAATTTCATCCACAGGTCCAAGAAGAACAATCCCTGGTCTCAGTTCAATCTCTTGCTGGTCAGTTTTTGCTTCTGTGGAGACAAATGCAATGAATTTCCCTTTTGGAGCAACATTGAGAGAATAAGAGCAACAAAACAGATACCTGCAGCATCAAATGAAACTTTGTAACCATAAGTTGAAATATTAGGTATTGATGATTTAGATAGAATATCAAAACCGATTATAGGTATGAATCCTTGCATAAAAAGTAAAATAGAACAAAAATCCTGGTGAACCAAACACAATATAAAACCAACTGCACATTTTGCACCCGTTGAGCTACAAGACTTAAAACCAGTGTGGATAATTAAATTTCAACTTCTATGTGCAATTAATTAAATGAAGAATTGATATTTTCAAAACCGAGAAACCCAATTGACTTTTGTAGCTCTGCTAGATTGAATAAGTGTATGGATTAATTCTAAAATCCCTTTTGGCACATTTTTATTAACACCTTTGCAAATCAATCCACATCCACATCGCGGGCACTCATAGACATTATCAATCGAAAATCCGCTGCAATTCCAATAGAAAATTCAAGATCATCCCCATTCCTCACAACCTCAACAACGTTAAACCAAAGGAAAAACAATTTAACACGAATCCCGAAAGGCTGGTCAACTTACCTTTGGTGATGCGGCGAGGATGGCAAGGGTGTAATAGAAGAGTTCGTAGGCTGTGATAGAAGAGTTTCCGCCGCCCTGTGTGGATGCGGCGAGGATGGTGAGGGTGAGGTGGATGGGGCGAGGATGAGTCTCTGAGGTCGTGAATAATCTACGGTTTGAATTATTTAGGGCTTCTTCAATTTAAGCCCATTCAAAATTTATATGAAAAGACATTCATTCCTTTATTATTGGTGCTACATATAATCTACATGTCACTTTACCTTCAGTTTTCTCCAATTCATATCCTAAAAGAATATTTTTACTATAATTAAAGACTTACTGTGACATTCAACACCTTGTAGACAAAAGTTAAAACTATAAATAAGTGTGAAAACACATGGAAAGACCTGCTTTGCATTTTTAAAGTAATTAACACAATCAACGTGCTTATATAAATTTGTCAAGGGAATTATAGTGGTGGGGTCTTTTCTTGTATCTCGTTGTTTATAAAGATATTGTAGGTAATCGTAGCATTAATGGCCACACAAAAGATCTCAGCAACCCTAAGAAACGTATCTTCTACTTTATAAGCTCCATCGAATTATTAGTAAGAAGGATTGTACCTGAGATTTGAGAATCTTGGATAATCAGCGGTTGAGATGTTTCCTTTTCAACACGGTGATCAGTTGTTTTTTCAGCCCCCTTCTGTTATCAGAGAAGATCAAATCCAGGAAGATCTGACTCCGGGTCATACTTTACAGTATAATAATTCTAGTACTAGCAGTTGGCAAAAGGGGCTACAGAGATCATTAGGTATTCAAGAAAATAATGGTGGAAGTACTTTTCACAAATCTGATACAAAGAAACTTCTACATAGAGATATTGAACGGCAGAGAAGAAAAGAAATGGCTAATCTTTATGCTTCTCTTCGATCATTTGTTCCTCCTGAACATTTAAAGGTAAATTCCTTATTTTAAATGGTTCTTTTTTTTTAAAAAAAAAATCTCTGTTTCCCTTAAATTATGCTTTGCAGAACATGAACATCTGGATTTACCGATGAACTGCAAATAAATGTAGGAACAACACTTATTTTGTTAATATTGTTTTTTTTCCCAGTAAAGATACATGTAACATTTGAAAAAAAAAATAAAAAAAATACCTGTAACATTTTATACATGGTGTTTTAGGGTAAGAAGTCGATATCAGATCTAATGGAAGTGGCTACAAATTACATAACAGATACCGAAAAGAATATCAAGAAAATAGGTTTGCAGAGAGACAAGCTACAGTTGTTGTCTAATTCAGGCAATTTCAGTGCCAATATTGTTGGAAGTTCCTCCAGTTATTCGCGTGATTTAGTCACAGTGAACCCTTGCTTAGATGGTGTGGAAATTCTAATCAGGAGCTTCAAAGAAGCAGGGTTCCCCCTCTCCAAAGTGCTTACAGAATTACTAGGGAGAGGGCTTAATGTCGTTAGCTGTTCTTCTAAAAAAGAGAATGGAAGGTCACTCCATATAATTCAGTGTGAGGTACTTGATACAATTTGTAGGAGTGATTGATATCAGGGTTTCATTTGTCATACGTTTTATTCACATTTTCTTCCTCATCATTCTTGCAGGCCAATGGTCTCAAATGCAATGTTCTTGCTGCGCTGCAAAAAAGACTGACAGATGCGATTAACCTTGGTCGCGAGACTTCTTAGGTAACTTTTGACACATGGATTTGTGTCATTTCTTAAGCATTTGAGTGGCCGTAATTTTCGAAGGTACTTATTCTGTGTACTTGAAATTTCTAATAGCTAGACGGATGTAATTTAATGGATATCCACGTACTTTGGTAGTTTCAAGTGTGCTAATAAATAATCCTTTGAACGTTGCATCGTGCAATCATCTCATTGTCTCATGCTCCTCCAGACGAGGGTAGATTTCTCTGTAGATCTGAAATGAAATTCTTGTTAGATTTTATTAAATTTTCTTTATAGACCACATGCAGAAATTTGTAACTCCTTGTTGGGAATCTTGACCAATTTCTTGATGCATTCCCCGGATCCTCTTCCGATTAAAAAATAATAACACGACCAATAACACTATAATTTACGTGAAGAGCTCTAAAATAAAAGAAAAACATCGGGATGCAAAAGATGGAGATTCCACTATATCCAGTATTGTACATCAATGACTCAATATTTCTCACACACCAGAAAAATATTGTTTTTTCTCCCCTGTCCATGGAGAATAAAAAATTTTATGCATTTTTTCCAAGTACTCCCTTATTTGGGTCTCTTGAACCACTCCTTTTTTTTTTTTTAATAGATGTTAGGTAACTAATTCCCTTGATTAAGGAAATAGACTACATGAGGAAATAAAATATCCTATGAGGAGGAAAAAAAACCTAACTCTCCTATATATTTTCTGCTTTTTGTTTGTACATTATTTTGATCAATTTGGAAGAAACCATTTTTTGAGTCATATGAACGGTTATGTTAACCCTATTAAAACAGCAAGTTGATCAACATTTTGTGAATTTGCACTTGCATTAAATTCTCTTGTAACTTCGATGAATCTCTACGGGGATGGGTTTACGAATCAGAAGTATATTTCTATGCCACTGCCTTGAATTATTTCAATCTGTACATCAATTTATGTACAAGACAATGAGAAACAAAGTTGGAAGGATTTAGGGAGAGAATTTCCAACGGCTAGTGAATGTTATGGGAAGAATTATTTGTGATCCACTTTATCTTAAAGCTGATCTTGTGATTTGATAAATTCTGTGAGATGCACTATATACAACATTTTCTTGCAATGGCATTGAAATTTTTTTGCACGAAGTTCTTTCTGTGATCCTTTCTCATCACCCCCTCAAGGTAGTAACTGGTATGGAATGTACTTCAAACTTGTGTCGAGATTCTCTAAATTGAGTTCGAAAAGAAACTTGGTATTTATGTATGAATTTTAGTGCTAGTTCGGCAAAGCTTAAATTATAAATTAAGCTGGTCAAATATCATTTTTAAACATACATTTCCTGGGATCCACAATATTTGCTCATTACTACACATTTCATAAGATTCCCTACTTAGCCTCCATTTGGATAATTTATAAACAATTTATTAAATAATTTATAAATTGTCAAATTTCATATTGAGCCAAACATATCAATAAATTCACAAGTACAATCCACTTGTCAACAAGTCAATATTTCTATCATTTATAAATTCTTCCCAAGCTGAGGCTTATAAACTACAAAATTTTTATACCAAACTAGTTTTGATGGAAGTATGATGTGAGTTGCAACTTCCTCTCATACAAAGTGATACAATGTGTTAGATACTTGCATGTATCATTGGATTAAAAGTAATGTTAAGAGAACACTTAAGTTGTCACCTAGTTGTGGAGGTTGTTGAACACAAATGCCAATATCCTGAAGAGGAAAGGTGAGCCATGAAAGTTCAACTGTGGTTGAAGCAAGGGGATAGGGAAGGATTTAGATAATTTTGGATTTTAGTAATTTTAGGGAAAAAAACCTAACTCTCCTATATAATTTCTGCTTTTTGTTTGTATTATTTTGATCAATTTGGAAGAAACCATTTTTTGAGTCATATGAACGGTTATGTTAACTCTATTTAAAACAGCAAGTTGATCAATATTTTGTGAATTTGCACTTGCATTAAATTCTCTCGTAACTTCAATGAATCTCTACGGGGATGGGTTTATGAATCAGAAGTATATTTCTATGCCATTGCCTTGAATTATTTCAATTAGTACATCAAATTATTTACAAGACAATGAAAAACAAAGTTGGAAGGATTTAGGGAGACAATTTCCAACGGCTAGTGAATGTTATGGAAAGAATTATTTGTGATCTCGTGATTTGATAAATTCTGTGAGAGGCTCTATATGCAACATTACTTTTTATTGATTCGATGTTAGAGTAAAGAAAAGATGGCAATAAATTTTGTAAATCTCACAACAAAAATCATCCTTTAAAGAAAATATTTAAAATCAACTATTAGAAAATGGTATTCAAAACATTACCTAAGGTAAAACATAGTGTTATTTTAATTAAGAGTATTTTTGTCTATTCATTTATTTATAATTATATATTTTGTAAATTTATTAGAAAATGGTGTTTTTTTGTAAATATTAAGCAAAATTTTGTATGTAAAATATAAATTTATAAAATATGGTATGCAAATTGTAATTGCACCCTATATACAATGTGTACTTCCTAAATTTTCCTAATAATAAAGCCAAACTATGTTTGAAATTTTTTAATCGACTGGATCATCCGCTTGATACTGTTGTTAAGACACTGTTATCACAATATTTTAGTAAAGCAACATTCTCCAATGTATGCATCACAAAGGGATCATAAAGCACTCAATACTTTCAACAAATAAGCATTTATTCAGAAGATATGTGGAAGCATGAAAGATTTTGTTATCCTCTTTTATCATAATAATTTTGGAGATGTCTAATTATTTAATCAAAGTTGCAAGATTGTTTAACTATGCAGAAATTAACTTTTGTGCATTAATTGTGAAAAAATAATGGTAGCATACATTTCATTTAAAAAATTTGCATCAATATTCCCCGTATAAACTTATAAGCGTAAAACTTGACTTATATGATGGCTAAAAATTGCCAATGTAAACCTTTCATGATGTTTACATACCATTAACCATTAAGCCCCTATTTGAACAACATTATTTTTTTCATTCTAATTCTTTTACTCTTTTTCAACTACATATTCTTTAATAAAATAATATTTTTCATCACATCAATAAATTTTTTTTTTTCAATTACATATTCTCCATCACATCATTTCAAAAAAATATATTCTCTCATTTTAATATGCACCAAACACACTCTAAGAATGAGTAACTATCGAGCCAAATCCAATTGACTTGTATTTTTTCCTTTCAGTCAAATAACGAAATCCAAGTGTTTTTAGGATTTTATCATAAATCTTAAAAAAATAGTTTGTTATATATATAAGTACGGTGATCCGAATTCTGTTTGACCCAACTCGAAAAGCTCGGGGTGCGATATATATTACAAGTTTAATTCATATTCTCGCTTTCACGTAACACAACAATATATACAATTCTTACATAAGGCTTCAAGATTGAGAACAATTTTGAGAAGTTTCTTATATACTTCAGAGAATGTTTTGGAAAAAGTGGAATAAGCCAAACCAATACTTGAGCTCTTTTTGAACTAATAAAATGCACCAAACACAGGTATGTTTCCTCCTATTGCATCTTAAAATAAGAATTTATACGACCAATCAGGGAAAATATTTATACTCTCTTTTAAGTTTTGCATTTAAATATTTTTAACACAAAATGATATTTATATAGAAATTGAAAAAGATATAGTGGTGGGTTAATCAAACAAGTTTTGTAATTTTTTAGTTGCCGGAGATTATCCTCTTGTTATTAGGTCTTCCTACACTCATATGCTTGAATGAGAAAAAAAGGGGTCATAACTCTCAAAACTTTAAACAAAAGAAGCATCTTCTGTATGCAGGAAGGAGGCATGATTTTTTTTATGTTTATTTTTATCTTTCTTTCATGATGCAGCCTATAATAAGTATAAACAATTAATCAAAGTTACAAGTTTATTAAATTAAACAAAATGACATTTGTGCATCGATTATGAAAGGTATTTGTAGCATATATTCCATTTAAAATATATTATTTGCATTATTCCCTATATAGCATAAAAATAGGAAAAGAGGTGCAAGACTATGAACAAAAGTGTACCGAACGTGGTATATATGGAGCTTCCTAAAATTTGGGGATGTGACCATTGACTAACATTACGGAAGACATAATAAAATTAGAAGCATGGACTCCCAACTTTACCCCACACGTCATTGACCATAAATATAAGGTCAAGATGCAAATAGTAAAAAATCGTCTGAAATCTACAAAATTGTCAATTTTTATGCTAAAAACTGTACTCACATTAAATTGGAGTATTGTTAGAGTAACTCCGAGTGGCTATCTAAAAGCGAACCTAAAAGTTAAGTTTCAAAAGATTCTTTATTTTATTTCTTTAAAATAGAGAGTAAGTTTTTCTCTCTACATTTAGAGAGCCAAACTCCCTCTTTATTTGTATTTTATCAAGGTTGCATTAAATAACATAAAAGTTTCAATACTTCATTCTTTAACTGATTAATATTATATATAATAATTTAGTCATTAATATCTAAAAATGAGGGAATAACAATAAATGAAATGTTGAGAAAAGTAAAATAAAGAGCAAATTTAAAGAGTGTGTTAGAGTGCATAAATACTCTTTCAATTTAAAAATACTCTATATTATGATCAAGATGCTCTTTAAAATTATGAAATCTCTTGGAAATGATGTTGCTTGTTACATTATATTGGAGCCACACCAAGCAATCTTGTAGTATTCTATCCTGCAAACTTTAATAGGGTTTTAGAATGAAGCAATTGAAATAAACAAACTTTTTAAGCCAACAAAGGATTGAAACATATATCAACCAAGTCAAATCCTACCTCTAGGGTACATATTATATTTTGTTCGAATTTGGTGTAAAGATTAAAAATTTTTGGTTAAGTATAAACTTGAAAAGTAACTATATCAATTTCGACCAAATATTCGGACTTGATCCGATAGTTAAATTATAAAAATAAATAAATTAACTTTTTCTACTCGTTGAGTAGATCGTTGTAGTAAATTTGAAATCTCAAAATCTATTATGAATGAATGAGAAAATGCGGTTCAATGTTGGAAGAAAAACTAGAAGAAAAGAGGCCAAAATCTATTAACAGCGCTGCCAAGCGAGCGACGAAGGCTATCGTTCAAGCGATAAACCAGCACCCTACGAGAGACAGAGATTCTACTTTTGACGCTCAAGCGGTGCACTAGTGGAGCATTAGATAGGGTTGTGATCCTTTTGAAGGTAGATGAGTTTTGAGGCTTGTCTCTTCACTTACAACATCTCTTCTTCTATATATATGATCATTTGGACATCCATTATGCATCACATATCATTGATAGTGGGTCTTGCATAAAAAACTCTTGCAAAAACTCTCCAAATTTCATTCTAAAAATTATTTTCCCGTAGAACGAAGAAAATCGTTTGAGTTCGCTGTTGCTTATGGTTTGAAGTGCTTTTAACACAAATTGTATCCATTATATCTTAGGAAAAAATCGTTTAAGTTCGCTGTTACTTATGGTTTGAAGTACTTCTACCACAAATTGTATCCATTGTATCTTAAAAGACAAGTGTCATAATCTATTAGTACTATTGTGGGGCAATTTTGTCTTAAGAAGAAAGTATTTTATCACTTGCCTTGGATTTCTTTCATCTTTCATTCTCCTTCATTTTCATTTGTATTCTATATATATATATTGAGTTTAATTATGCTCTCATGAATTAAATTTAACCGTTAACTTTGTCAATTACAAGCAACCCTTTAATGACACAAATCACCAACAATTGTAAGACAAAATTTTGTATTGGTTTGTTGAAAACAAATCATTTCTGTTAATATTTGGAATATGATTTCGTGTGCTATTCCCCTCTTCATTTTCTATGTTGAACTTCTGTTTGTGTAATAGAAATGAACACCATTGAGACTACTTCTAGCCAAACAACTAATGATGCGAACCATGAGATTTCACCTTTGGTTATACCAATATCAAACCCTCATATCCCACATGGGGAATAAATGAAAAGTTTAGAAGTGTAGACTTCAAAAGATGGTAACAAAAAAAAATGTTCTATCTTATTACTTCGAATTTGACAAAGTTTTTAAAAGAAACCGCTCTTGCGGTACAAGGAGAAAATAATCGTGAATCGATTATTGATGTATGGAAGCACTCAAATTTTTTTTGCAAAAACTATATACTAAATGGTTTGGACAATATACTATATGGAATATATAGTTCAATGAATTCAGTCAATGAACTATGGGATTCATTAGAGAAGAAGTAAAAGATCGAGGATGCCGAAATAAAGAAGTTCATTGTCGGTAAATTTTTAAACTACAAAATTATAGACTCCAAAACTGCGATTAGTCAATTACAAAAACTTCAAGTATTACTTTATGATATACATGCAGAAAAAATGGAATTCAGTTAATCTTTCCAAATTGCAGCCATCATTAAGAAACTCCTTCCTCTGTAGAGAGATTTCAAGAACTACCTCAAGTACAAATTTAAAGAGATGAACTTAGAAGAATTGATAGTCCATTTGATAATTGAAGACGACAATAGAAAAATTGAAAGAAAATCTATTTTTCAATTTGGAGTAAATTTTGTTGAAACTAGTTTAAAGGTCATCAACAAGAAGTGTAAGATTTTCAGTGATGCACCAAGAAGAGGCAATTCCAAGAATGCCAAAAGTTTAAAGGCAACTGTTACAATTGTGGAAAAGTTAGATATCATTCAAATGAATGTTGAAAGTCAAAGAAGACTATACAAGTAAATATGGTTGAAAGAGACACCCTATTTGAAGGGTTAAAGAGATGAGTTTTTTTTTTTTTTTTGCAGTTTTTTCTGAATATAATACGGTTGGTAATCCAAGGAATTGGTGGGTCGATACTGGTGCTATCCCCAATAATTGTGCAGATAAGACCATGTTCTCAAACTATCATGAAATTAAAATAGAACATTTGTTCATAGGAAACTCTGTAAGTTCGAAAGTTGAAGGATTAAGAACTAGTCCTTAATAATATTCTTCATGTGCCGGACATTCACAATAACCTGGTTTCAGGGTCTCTACTTAGCGAAAATGGTCTTCAACTTGTATTTGTATCAGACGAGTTCTTACTTACCAAAAATGATATGTATGTTGGTAAAAGTTATCTTAGTAAAGAAATGTTCAAAATGAAAGTTCTTACAATTGTACCAAAAAACCTTATGAATAAAAAATTTTAATTCTATTTATATGTTTGAGTTGTTTTGTTTGTAACATAATCAATTAGGACACGTTAATTATAAATCTGTAAGCAAACTTATGAA
The DNA here is from genome assembly GCA_903798255.1 of Fraxinus quadrangulata. Lineage (NCBI taxonomy): Eukaryota > Viridiplantae > Streptophyta > Magnoliopsida > Lamiales > Oleaceae > Fraxinus > Fraxinus quadrangulata. Next base: position 5,131 of record CAIGRB010052818.1, on the reverse strand, counting down.
TCAAAGTTTAATTTCGACGTATAAGATTGATCCTAATCATAAATGTGAAGTACGTGTCGAAACAAAGTTGACCAAAACACATGTTCGCTCAGTTCAAAGAAACACAACACATTTAGAATTAATACATAGCGATATATATGATTTCAAATTCGTTCAAACTAAAGGGGTAAAAATTACTTTATAACTTTCATTGATGATTGTACAAAGTATTGTCATGTCTTTCTAATACGAATTAAAGATGTAACCTTAGATGTAATAAAAAATTATAAGACAGAAGTTGAGAATCAACTTGGTAAATAAATAAAAAATATTCATAGTGATAGAGGTGGAGAATACGGGGCACCGTTTGAAAATATTATTTCGAGCATGGAATCATTTATCAAATAACGACACATTACTTACCTCAATCGAATGATGTTGTTGAACATAAAAATCAAACTCTTAGAGAGATGATGAATGCAATGTTAATAAATTTGGTTATGTTCCAAAACTTGTGGGGGAAGTTATTCTTTCGACAAATAGTATTTCTAACAAGATAATCCATAAAAAAATGAATGAAACTCCATATGAAATATGGAAATATCATCCTCCATCCTACCAACACTTGATAGTGTGGGGATGTTTGGTTAAAATTGAAGTATCTAAACCTAAACAAGTGAAAATCAATTATAAGACGATTGGTTGCATATCTATTGGATAAGCCAATAATAATAGTGCATATCATTTTCTTGTACATAAATTTGAAATTCAAGATGCACATGAAGCAACCATAATTAAATTGAGAAATGTATCATTCTTCAAGAATCTTTTTCCATGTTGTCAACGTTGATTTGAGTGTTTCATGACGTCATGTTCCTGAAAAAAAAAAATCAAATCGTAGATATAAAATACGTGGAACATGTGTTACTTACCTCACACATCTAATAACCAACTCGATTACTAAAAAACCTAAGGAAAGATGGGCTATGGCTGATGGATTCATAAATAAACTCTTAAATAACTATCTTATAATTTAAAAATAATAATAAATAACTAAAGTTTGGGTTGCCTTCCAAGAAATACTCATTTAATGTCATTAGCTTGACATAACCAGGGTGTCTACATTGGATTGTCAGGTGGCACTTCTCTCTTCTTCCTAAACGTTACCCTTAGCATTACATTCTTATTCATTGTAGCATGGCCAATAGAGTTGAACAATTTTAACTCTGGTATAGCTTCCGAAACCCACTTTTGATTTGATAATGTTGGGAGGTTTCAGAGGTTCTTCAATATAGTTCTCAATCTATCAGGTGGATCGACTTCTTGAGTTAAAATGAAATACACTACTTCCTTGGTCCTTGTATGGCTTTTGGTAGTAGCTGTAGCAATCTTTAAGTAATCGGTTGCCATGTATTGCTCTAGAGGGTCATGGAACAATATTCTTTTGCAATTTTTACCCTTCACTTCGTTAATTGATTGGACCATATGACATGTGTTAACTTTTTCTGAGGATTTTTCTTGTTGATGTATGCTGAACACGACATGCTCCTCATTAACCCGCAGTGTTAACTTTCATTCTTGTACATCAATCAACACTCTCCCAGTAGCCAAGAGAGGTCTACCAAGAATCAATGGCACTTTCTCATCCTCCTCCATGTCCAACACCACAAAGTCCACTGGAAAGATGAACCTATCGACCTTCACCGATACATCTTCAATAATGCCCTTGGGGTATGTAATTGATTTGTCTACCAGTTGCAAGGTGAGGGTTGTGGGCTTCACTTCTCCAAGACCCAACTTTTTGAACACTGATAGGGGCATCAAATTAATGCTAGCTCCAAGGTAACCCAATACTTTATCAAATGTGATACCACCCAATACTTTTCATATCGAATTAATGCTAGCTCCAAGGTAACCCAATGCTTCGTCTCCTCCACATCATGCTTGGTGATAAAACTCTGCTCTTCACTTCCCACAATATTGTCAACCATTTGCTCAACACACTCTCCTACTTTCTCACTCGCATGCTGAACAACCTCATCTATTTTTTTATCCTCCTGCTGAACTACCTCTACCAATTTTTCATCAACCTGCTCGTGCACCTCCTCTTTTATTTGCCTGCTCTCCTCAATTTCAACTGCATTGTTCAATTTACCATCCTCCATCTCAGCTTTCCTGTATCTAGGTTCTTCTTACAATTTAACCATAGTGTTCTCTTTCGGTGTGGTCACCTCCCTCTCTTGCTTTTTCTTTTCTGCTTCACTTCTCACCTTCCAGTAGTCTGCAAATGATTGTTCTAATGTTAAGCCAGCCAATGTGATTTTCTTTCCACCCTGAAGAAACCTATACATGTTCCTCCTCATATTATAAACAATCTTCCTCTCATGCCTCCAAGGTCTTACAAACAAGATATGAAAAGATTTTAATGGCACTACATCACACCAAACTTCATCATGGTACCTCCCAAGGGTGATATTCAACAGAACCTGCTTGATCACATCCACCTTTCCACACTTCTTCAACCAAGTCAACCTATAAGGCCTAGGGTGTTGTTGTAAAGGTAATCCCAAATTTTCAATCATCGTGATACTAGCCAAATTAAATATGTGATTCTCATCAATAGCCAAACTGCATACCGTATCACTCACAAAACACCGAGTTTGAAAAATAAATCCTCAATCATAATCCATTCTTTACGTAGGCGCAATCAAGGAGACTAAAAAAAAGGAATTAGACGGAAGAGTGATATTTAAATTCAAGAAAGTGGTTCTTGAATTTGGATTGGACTGATTAGAAATAGATTTTGTATTTAAAATTGATAATAAGAAAAATTGATAATTCCCAAAATAAATCCAAGTAATTTTTTTTTCCGGAAACAGTCATGTGAACAGTATTTTTTTTTATAAACTCGAAAATTGACTACGAGATCAAAGAAAAAAACGGAAGTTGATTTGGATGCTATGGATGCTAGATTAGCCCAAAAACAGCATTTGAGTCTTTTTTTTAAAAATTTTCTAGATCAAAAACTCAAAATCTACTATGGACACAAAAAACATGAACAACAACACAAAAGACTTAAAACAAAAGAAAAGATAGAACCTGAATCTGGAGCCCAAGCTCTGATGCCAAATGATGCGAACCCGAGAGCGGGATCAGCGTGAAAATCGCGGAATTAGTTGAAAACGTCAGAAAAGTCCAAATTCAGGTTGTAGACGGTAGAATCTTGACCCACAAATTATTGAACCAAGCAACCAAATAAAAATGAAGTTTGAATGACCTCTTGATTACAAAACCAACGAATCTCGATTTGCGAACGTCACAAAGGGTGCATAATCATTTGATAAGTTCTAGGTTTCGAACGCCACAAATATTAAAATAATATTTGATAAGTTCGATATTATGTTCAATCAAGAACAAGGAGAGAAAAATTCTCAATTCATTAATTCATCAAAAATCTTCTTTTACAATGAAGGAAAATACCTATTTACAGTAAAAACTAGAAATTAGTTAAATCCGAAAATAATATCAATTAAGAATATAATTCTAACTAAACTAGGAAATTTTGGGAAATTGAAATATTCTTCCCGGATTTGGTCTATGATACCGCATAGTACAAATCTATGCGGTCGCATAGATCAAACTATGCGGCCCCTTCAAATCTCGGACGATAGGCATGCGACTGCATGCCTTTTTCCCAATGCAGTTGCATAAGAATAACTTTGGCTTCCAGGTTTTGCTTATCATTTTTTTCAATGTTTTCCAACTCTTTTCGGCCCTCGACCCCACATGAAACTTGGTCTTTGGCTTGTTAACTTCTTCAATTTGGACTCCTTAGCTCGACCAAGTGAATGCTTACCCTGGGTCATATCATTAATTATCTCAAACTCATCCAACTTTCTCTTTTTTGACATTATTTCCTTTAAGAATTTGGCATAGTTAGGCATTTAGGCGAAGGCATCTGGAAAATGAATGTTGATGTGAATTTTCTTGAAGACTTCCAGGAACCTTGCGAATTGCTTATCAAATTTCTTCTTCATGAATCTCTGTGGGAAAGGTAGTCGGGGCTTCAAGATAGGTGGGTTGTCTGGAAATGAGATTAAGTAAAGTTTATTAATCTCTTTTGTTGCTTCTGCCTTGGTCTTTTTCTTTTTCAATCTGCTGTTCCTTTATAAGTATAGGATCCGGTGTAGGCCTTACAACCTTTTTTTTCTTAACTTCTTTACCACTCTTTAATGTGATGGTATTGCAGTGCTCCCTTGGGTTAACCTCCGTGTTACTGGGAAATTTTGCTTTCTGTTGGGACTATATTACAGTTGCTATCTAACCAATTTGCACCTTCAAATTCTTCACTGTAGCTCCCAAGTTGGTCATATAAGTCTTGATGTTGTCAAATCTTGACTCATCTTTGTTGAACCTCAATCCAGTCTTAGACCCAAAATATCTTCCAGTGATGGCTTTCCTTCAAAAGAAGCCTGATTATTAAACCCAGATGGTTGTTGTAGCATGTTAGCATTGTTATCATAAGAGAGATTCTCATGGTTTTGTAGCCCTAGATGGTACTGGTTTGCTGAGTAGTTTCCTCTCTGATTGAAGTTTCTGCCATTCACATACTAGACTTGCTCTTTTTCTGACTTGGACTCATGGTATGAAGTGGAAGCATCCATGATGGAGTCTGCTTTCTTCTGAGTTCCATGTGATGTTAATGTAGCTATTTGAGTAGTGAGAGATGACATCTAAGCTGCAAGGGCTATGATAGGATCCACCTCATAAAGGCCAGTAGTTTTCTTAGCACTTGAATGCTCACTTGGCCATTGATAGCTATTAATAGCTATCTCATCCAGCAATGAATATGCCACATTCGGGGTCTTGCACATCAGAGTTCCTCCAGCTGTAGAATTCAATATTGTCCTTGTTTGACCATTTAGCCCGTTGTAGAAGAGTTCGATTTGCATCCAATTCTAAAAACCATGTTGAGGACACCTTATAAGCAGGTCTTTGAATCTCTCCCACACTTCATAAAATGGCTCGAAGTCAGATTGTCTAAATTGACCAATTTCACTCCGCAATTGAGCTGCTTTGGATGGTGGAAAAAATTTTGTTAGAAATTTCTGAGCTAACCTCTCCCAAGTCGTGATGGAACCATATGGTAGTG
>CAIGRB010052765.1:0-12128 GCA_903798255.1 Fraxinus quadrangulata | reverse complement strand
TAAAAGATAATAGTAATTCATAGAAATATAAATGGCAAAGGTGGTCGTTGAAAAAAGGCCACAGCAGAGGATGCTTTAAGGTTGTTGGAACAGAAGAAGCTTAACTTGAAGGCAATGGAGACTCTGCAACCAACAATTTCTGCCCACATTAGGTGGCAAAAAATGGACAAGAAAATGATATTAAATTCTACCCTTTTAGTATTCCTTGAAAAGAAGCCCTTACCATACCATTGCCTGATCAGTCTCCATTCTAAAATTCACACAGTACACACACCACCTCCATCAATGGAAGCCAGCGCTGGACTAGTCGCTGGTTCTCACAACAGGAATGAACTCGTCGTCATCCACGGCCATGAAGAGGTAACAATACACTTATACATCTAACTGTAATGGCATGCACGCTTGGTACGTTGAAAAAGAACTGAATAAGATTAAGAAAGAAAGAAGAGTCATGTACATTCCAATGTATGAAACATGAAAAGGTATGTTTACTAATGCATTCTGATGGTTGTTGCAGCCTAAGGCTTTGAAAAATCTGAGTGGCCAAGTTTGTGAAATATGTGGTGATGAGGTTGGCCTAACTGTCGACGGGGAACTGTTCGTGGCATGCAATGAATGTGGTTTTCCGGTGTGCCGGCCGTGCTATGAGTATGAGAGGAGAGAAGGAACCCAACTTTGCCCCCAATGCAAAACCAGATACAAGCGCCTTAAAGGTATATATTGCAACTTGATATACTCAACTGGGTATTTCCGCTAATTATGTTATTTACTACTATCTTACTTGTATATATTCGATTTAGAATCTAACTGCATCTTATTATATTTTTGGTGTCTTGAGGGAGTCCAAGGGTCGAGGGAGACGATGATGAGGAAGATATCGATGACATTGAACATGAATTCAACATTGATGAGAAAAACACAAACAAAAATATTGCTGAAGCCATGCTTCATGGGAAGATGAGTTATGGGAGAGGACCTGAAGATGATGATACTGCCCAGTACCCGCCCATTATAGCTGGGGTCCGCTCTCGTCCTGTAAGATTAAAAAAACACTTTTCCATTTTTTTCTTCTTTTAGTCATAACTATCTCCTTGTATATATAGGTGGCTCTCAATTTGAATTCAGCATTTACTGACCAAGTGGATATCATTTCTTGTGAACTTTGCTTCCATGGATACAGGTTAGCGGTGAAATCCCGATTTCCAATTATGCTTATGGAGAGCAGATGATGGGATCCTCTCTGCATAAACGGGTACACCCGTATCCACCTTCCGAGCCTGGTAAAACATTACATGAAACAACTAAGTTTATATGCTCAATTGGATGCACTTTTGTGCTAAAATGTTTTGTATTGGTGCGTGGATATTTTTGTTGATGTTCTACAACACATTGCGTGATATTGAGAACAGGGAGTGCAAGATGGGATGATAAGAAGGAGATTGGATGGAAAGAGAGGATGGATGATTGGAAAATGCAGCAACGAAATTTGGGGCCCGAACCAGATGACTCGGCTGACCCTGACATGGCCATGTAAGTAATCAAAGTTTCACCTAAAACTAAAGAGGCTGTGTGAGAAGAATGTGTAGGTTGATTTACCACTTCAGTTCAGAGGAAGAAGAAACCAGAAGCTTTTTGGCAATCATAATGGAAATTTCATAAAATCCCTGAATTAAGATAGTCTTCTGTCTATAAGACAGTGATTCAATTTCCAACACCTTTCATAGAGAACATGTTTATACAAAGCTTTCCAAAATATTGACTAGCTTATAAAAAAATTAGGTTGTTAAAAATTCTTATGTTTTGTTTCTGTATCTTCTAAAAGGAAATCCTTTGAGACATTTCAAGGGTATTGATTATTATATCAAAAGAAGAAGTTAAAAAAAAAAAAAAAAAACACTTTAAAATTTAGTTAGCTTCTATCAATTCTAGACGTAACTAAGTAGACATTTGTTGTATGTGAAAATGCAGTGTAGATGAAGCAAGGCAGCCACTTTCAAGGAAAGTACCAATTGCATCTAGCAAAATCAATCCTTACCGTATGGTAATTGTGGCTAGGCTGGCAATTCTGGCCTTCTTCCTACGTTATAGAATTTTGAACCCTGTGCATGATGCTCTAGGGCTCTGGCTAACTTCTGTTATATGTGAGATCTGGTTTGCTTTCTCATGGATCCTTGATCAGTTCCCTAAATGGTTTCCCATTGATCGTGAGACTTACCTTGATCGTCTTTCTCTGAGGTAAGAACTCGCCTATTTTTCTTATCAAGAAAAATGGAAAGAAATAATAAATGGAACAAAGAGTTATACTCCTATATACATTGTCAGTGAAAAGAGTTTTATACAAATAAAGCTAATATTTCACCTCGCGTCATATTAAACCATCTTTTTGTAATGATATTATGAGAATTATTAAGTAATTAGATATAGTTCAAAAGTAATCAACAGATATAACCAATAGTGTAATTCCAAGTTTCAAAAGAGCAGAATAGAAAACATAAATTTACATCAACATCCATGTGGAGTTAAAAATTACTACTAATTTATAATGTATAGCTAATACACAAGAAAACTGCAGCAGATTTTATCAATGTTTCCGTGAGCACATATAATTTAACAAAATTCTGATGCAGGTATGAGAGGGAAGGTGAACCCAATATGCTAGCTCCAGTAGACATATTTGTCAGCACAGTAGATCCCATGAAGGAACCACCTCTCGTTACAGCAAACACTGTGCTCTCAATATTGGCCATGGATTACCCTGTTGATAAAATATCATGCTACATATCTGATGATGGCGCTTCAATGTGCACCTTTGAATCGCTATCAGAAACAGCAGAATTTGCTCGAAAATGGGTTCCTTTCTGCAAGAAATTTTCTATAGAGCCTCGTGCCCCAGAGATGTACTTCTCTGAAAAGGTTGATTATCTGAAGGATAAAGTGCAGCCAACATTTGTAAAGGAGCGAAGAGCTATGAAGGTATAATATCAACGCTTATGATTTCAATATGATAATCACAAAGTTGGATATGACATATGCTTATTGGAACGTTTGACAGAGAGAATATGAAGAGTTCAAGGTAAGAATTAATGCACTCGTTGCAAAAGCAACAAAAGTTCCACTGGGAGGATGGATCATGCAAGATGGGACACCATGGCCTGGAAACAACACCAAGGATCACCCTGGTATGATTCAAGTCTTTCTAGGCCTTAGTGGAGGCCATGATGTGGAAGGAAATGAACTTCCTCGTCTAGTTTATGTTTCTCGTGAGAAAAGACCTGGTTTCCAGCATCACAAAAAAGCCGGTGCAATGAATGCCCTGGTAAAGATCATAATATCTTCCATTGGCTGTTGATTAGTAATAACCTCAAACAAATTTTTGGCTTTTCATCAGTTTGCTAAAATGCATTAGTAACAGAGGCCAGACTCCTGAATGAGAAATAATATTATTTTTTTTACCAAATTTCTCAGGTTCGTGTTTCTGGTGTTCTTACCAATGCTCCATTCATGCTGAACTTGGACTGTGACCATTACTTAAACAACAGCAAGGCTGTGAGAGAAGCAATGTGTTTCTTGATGGATCCACAAGTTGGAAAGAAGGTTTGCTATGTTCAGTTCCCTCAGAGATTTGATGGAATAGACAGGCATGATAGATATGCCAACAGAAACACAGTCTTCTTTGATGTAAGTCCCTGCAAAAAAATGACACGAAGAAATTATAGAATTTCCATAATAACAGAGAGGCTATGAACAGAAGGAAATGCTTAGTAGTCCAGAATCTTTTCAATTGTATTTACAATAATTCACCTATGTCTTTATTTCTTCTCTTGCATAGATCAACATGAAAGGCTTAGATGGAATTCAAGGTCCGGTCTATGTTGGCACAGGATGTGTCTTTAGAAGACAAGCTTTATATGGCTATGAACCTCCAAAGGGTCCTAAGCGCCCAAAGATGGTAAGCTGTGATTGCTGCCCATGCTTTGGACGCCGCAAAAAGCTTCCTAAGTATTCGAAGGATGGTGTCAATGGTGGTGCAAACACTACAGGTTTTCAGTCATCGCCTTTCCAATAGTCAATAAAAATACCAATTGAATTTATGCCAGGTATACTGAAATTCATATATTTCACATTGTCTGGCTCAGGATTTGATGATGACAAAGAGCTCTTGATGTCTCAGATGAACTTTGAAAAGAAATTTGGACAGTCACCAATTTTTGTGACTTCAACATTAATGGTTGAAGGTGGAGTTCCACCTTCCTCAAGCCCAGCGGCCCTTCTCAAAGAAGCCATTCATGTCATCAGTTGTGGATATGAAGACAAGACAGAGTGGGGTTCTGAGGTACAGTGAAAATATCTGCTTACTAGAGAAAGTGGTATGCATAAATATACACATAACCCCTTTCTACAGAATGATTAATGGCATGCTAGACCTGCATTAGGTCTTAATATCTTATTTTCTATCATAATATTTAATATTTATTACTTTCATTAATCATGTCTCCTTCTGACAACTCATAAACATGCAGTTGGGTTGGATTTATGGCTCTATCACAGAAGATATCCTAACAGGATTCAAGATGCATTGCCGTGGTTGGAGGTCCATTTACTGTATGCCCAAAAGGGCTGCCTTTAAGGGATCTGCTCCAATTAATCTATCAGATCGTCTCAATCAGGTGCTGCGTTGGGCTCTTGGTTCTGTTGAAATCTTTTTCAGCCGTCACAGCCCTGTTTGGTATGGCTACAAAGATGGAAAACTCAAGTGGCTTGAGCGATTTGCATATATTAATACGACTGTCTATCCATTTACCTCCCTACCTCTTCTTGCATATTGTACCCTCCCTGCCATCTGCTTGCTCACTGGAAAGTTCATAATGCCAGAGGTAAAAAAATGATCCTTATTTCTGTCTAGTCTTATATACTTCAGTTTTCTAAACTTCAGTCTTCATTTCTGCTGGATTCAGATAAGTACCTTTGCAAGTCTCTTTTTCATTGCTCTCTTTCTCTCCATTTTTACAACTGGCATCCTAGAGCTAAGGTGGAGTGGAGTTAGTATTGAGGAATGGTGGAGAAATGAACAATTTTGGGTGATTGGTGGTGTGTCCGCTCACCTGTTTGCCGTTATTCAAGGTCTTCTCAAGGTTTTGGCTGGTATAGACACAAACTTCACGGTCACATCGAAGGCAACGGATGATGAGGAATTTGGAGAGCTATATGCTTTCAAGTGGACAACCCTCCTAATCCCTCCAACAACTATTTTAATTATAAACTTGGTTGGTGTTGTGGCTGGAATCTCTGATGCCATAAACAACGGGTACCAATCATGGGGTCCCCTTTTTGGGAAGCTCTTCTTTGCCTTTTGGGTGATTGTACATCTCTATCCATTCCTAAAAGGTCTCATGGGTAAGCAGAATAGGACACCTACTATTGTTGTTATATGGTCAGTACTTTTGGCCTCTATCTTCTCCTTGTTATGGGTCCGGATTGACCCATTCATTTTAAAAACTAAGGGGCCTGATACCAAGCAATGTGGGGTCAATTGCTGATACATTTCTCATACTTCCTCCTGAAGCCACACTCTACAGATATACAACGTGTTTTGGTTATGAGGATCTCGTGTTTGTCAACAAATGGAAGTTGCAGTTGAATGAATAAATCAAGCAGCCAAATTTTTGTTTAGCATAAGAACTGTATTCAATTTTGTACATGACTATAAAAGAAAATACTGCACACTTTTGCTAAATTGTTGGTTTGCACAATGATGATCAATCCAATGTCTTATAGTCAAACAAATATCTTATTGTATTTTGTCAAATAAACTATTGATAGTGCAGCTCGTACAGCATGAATAAACATTATTTTTGTAACTCTAAAATGAGAACAAAATTGTTCAGCATCATGGGAATTATTCAGCATTACTGGAGAAAAAAGAAGAAAAGCTGTACATTATGAAACAGCTGCAATAAGAGAAATTATTAGGCTGTTCTGAGAGTGACCAAATAATGTAACTCTGACAGGTTTTCTTATATCATTGTCCGAATCTTTTTCTTTTCTTCCATTACAAAATCAATAATGAAAACAAATGTATTAATTCTTAGACAAAGCTGATCAAACCTTAGCAAAATAAAAGGTTAAAGTTATGAACAGCTACCATCTCTCTCCCTAAGCTGCTCCTCGAGCAATCTCCATCTTCAATGAGACAGTATATCTGAGTGCAGAACAAATGTGTTATGGAAAATAGCTGGTTGTGGTTGGTTAGCAGTCATTCTAACATCCAGGGTAGGCAAAAAGATGCATGCTTTTCATAAAGAAAGGAGGTAGAACCAATACAGATATCTTCTTTGATTCATCGCTGGCCTCATTCAAGAATTATTTTTGATCCAATCCATAGGAATCAATGGAAATGCCAAATCCCTTATGAATGATGTCTAGATAAAAAGAATTTAGAATGGAGTTTCTTGATTGTTGATAGCTTGTTACACCAGGAAAACAAGGCATGAAGGAGAATCTCTCTTCCCCAGTTTGATAATCTTCACCAGTACACAAGTATCTACCAGTAGTCTCCACAAGAACATGCTCCATCTTTAAAATGATGAAACCTATTAGCATCCCTCACAATGATTATTCTCTCAGTGATTTTAGATACAAATTTGGTAAAATTATGGCAGTCAAGACAAACCCTAAGGTTCTTGATAATTCTAATCTCGGCTCCTGGTTCAGATGTTAGAAGACCAAAAACAATGGCCAGCTTCTCGCTATGAACTTTCACCATTAGCTCCTTCTCTTCTTCCTCTACATCATGCAATGCTGTGGTGGTCTCCATCTGGTATCCAGCATCCCTCATTTTCTCCATTAACTTTTCAAGCAATGCATAAATTGATTTTGATTCTGGGTGGGACCAGTCACTGGACATAAAGACATGGGGGTGTCCGTTGACCTCAATCAAAGTGCAACCAGGGGTCTTTGCCAGATTTCTTTTTTTAACAACTTGACGCACTAAAGCAGCCCGAGAGTAATTACGATCAGTTGAGTATATGTTTGACAGTAGAACATAGTATCCTACATTTTCTGGGTCCAGTTGAAACAACTTATCAGATGCCAAATGAGCTAAGTTAGAATCCTTGTGAATCATGCAAGCGCCCAGCAGTGCACCCCATTCCGCAGGACCTGGCTTAATAGGCATCCCATTTATAAATTCCAGGGCATCTTGCAATTTTCCAGCTCGGCCAAGTATGTCCACCATGCAGGCATAGTGCTCGGGACTGGGCTTGAAGCCGTGATCATGGACCATTGAATTGAAAATTTTCTTGCCTTCTGCCACCAAGCCAGCATGACTGCAAGCATACAAAATGGAAAGGAAAGTAACCCCTGTTGGGGAAACCCCATAACATAACATCTCATCAAACAAAAGTAATGCTTCGTGTCCATGTCCATGAAGGCCATACCCAGAAATCATAGCATTCCAAGTCACCACATTTTTTTCTCTCATCGTGTCAAATAATCTCCTCGCCTCCTTAATGCTCCCACACTTTGCGTACATGTCAACCAGAGCAGTGGCCACAAAGATGTTGGACTCAAAACTCTCCCTCTTAATTAAGTCATGGACCCATTTCCCCAAACTTAAAGCACCAAGTTGAGAACATGCAGACAGAATACTGGTAATTGTGACAGGATTTGGATGAATATCAAGATTTTGCATTTCACGAAAAAGTGATATTGCCATTTCTATCTGGCCATTTTGGGCATATCCTGAAATCATGGAGTTCCATAATGCCAAACTTTTATCTGTCGATTCATCAAAAAGCTTCCTCGCAGATTCTATCTCATTCAACCGACAATAAACTGTAGTCAATGCAGTAGAAACAGAAGAAATAAAAATGACACCATACTTTACACAAAAACCATGAATTAAACTCGTAAGATCCAAGTGACCAAACGGATGGAACACTGGGATTAAAGCAACCATAGTACTTGAGTTAACTCTCTCCCCTGAAAAAAGTAATTCTTTGAATAGCTGGACTGATAATTCAGTTTTATTATTACAGGAATAACCAGAAATCATTGCATTGTAGGCAATCAAATCCGGCTTCCTGATTAACTCGAAGAAAACCCGAGCAGTCGAAGTGTCCCCACATTTTGAATACAAAGAAATCAAACATGTAAGCACATGCTCGTGAAAATGGCAGCCAACCTTTATAGCCAAAGACTGAACCATCATTCCAAAACTCATCCCCTGCAACTCAGCTATAGCTGAAAGAACCACAGCTAATGTAGTAGAATCAAACCGCATTGTCCTCTTAACCATGTTAAGGAAAACCCGAATGGCCTCATCATAGCAGCAATTTTTCACCAACCCAGATATCACCGTGTTCCAAAGAACCGTATCTGGATCAGATATTCCACCAAACACCTTGTATGCATTGACAATCCGCGAAGAATTCATATACATGTCCACCAAAGCCGATCCCACAAACAATTCAGAGCCAAACCCAGAAATTATCGCCTGTCCATGAAGCAAAGTACCAAAATTTTCAGATTTAAATAACGAAACCCCCGAAAAAGCCAAAATAATAAAAGAGTACGTAAAATTATCAGGAATTAAGGTGGTTTCTTTGCGTAGGTTTTTGTACACAGCGAGAGAATCAAAGGGATAGGCTTTAAGGCCCTTAATAAGCACATTGTAGAGGAAGAGATCAGGTGATTTGGTGTGCGTAAATAGGAGCTTAGCTTGGGCCGTGGCTTTGAGGTCAAGGAGCTTCTGTACGAGTTTTGTTATTGTAATGTTGTCATCAAAAAGATCGTTGTGGATTATTTGGGCGTGGGTTTGGTTGAGGTGCGAGAGTGTTTTGGCCTTGTTTATTAGGCTGAGGAAGAAGTTCCTGTCCCTCGATGCAGTGGCTCTGCTAATCATTTGGCGCTCAAAGCGTAAAACTGAAAACCTAAACCCGTTTACGAAGGAACTTTTGCAGGGACAGCAAATGACAAAAATTCGGCGGACTTTCGAGGATTTAAAAGTTTGGATGTTTTCAATTGTGACTTCTAAAGATTTTTTAAGAATTTAGATCTACTATTAAAATTTTAAAAAAAATGATATACTCCTCCACGTTTTATTCCCAATATTATCCCTTTTCATTCATTTAAGCATTATATTTCCACTACACTTTATACATTTGGTGGATAGTTTGTTTGCTACCTAAACATAGACACCTAAAAATGTATAATCACGATATACATGTAAATATTTAAGAGCATTCCCCACCCCTCAAGCCACCAACAAACTAGAATTCAACTCCCAAATTCATCACTTTCTCATAAGCAGCTCACATTTTTCTCTATAGCCTTGTTTGATCCCCATTTTGAGAGAAAGAATGCATTTTAGAATAGTAGTTTGATTGAGAATGAGTGGTCAAAAATTAAGAAAAAATTTAAATTTGTTTGTAATATTATTTTATTGAAGAATGTGTAGTTGAAAATGAATTTTGAAAATGAGGATCAAACAAGGGCTATATATATAAGGACAAAACTACTTGTACGTTACATTTCTAAATTATTCTTAACATCATTCTTGTTGACAACATTTGATTGGTGAAAAGACTATTTTTTTTAACTGTCAAATGGTGTGTTGATACGTTATTATTACTATACAACATAAAACCCTAATGGGCCCATTACTAATTGCGTGATTTTTTAAATTTTTTTTTAATTGTACGACTTTACCTAAATTAGAGATGCAAATCTTTGAGTACAATGGAAGTGCCCTAGTGGCAATGGTGGGGAAGAATGCTTCGCAATCGCAAGTGATCGTTGATTGGGAATACAGCCGCGTACAATCGCCGCGGATTCAAAGCATCTCCCTCCCCCAAGACATGAGCAGTAACTTTGATCTTGTTCATGGCGTGAGCAATAGGAAAAGTAACTATTCCTTTTTCTCCAAGCATAGATGATGTACAATTTATATTATCTAAATCCAGAAATGAAATAACAATTAAGAACAATTCATAAACAAACCAGCATTTTTAATAAACTAATGTCAAATATCATTCGGGATTCGATTCCAATACACCAATTGTAGAAGATATTTTATGAATATTAGGATTTTAGTTAAATGAAAAATATAAAAGGTCCACAAGTATTTAACGAGCATAATAGTTGATGAAACGTGGATAGATATATAAAAATTGTGGATGGAAATAAAGGCTTACCTTTCTTCTCTCTGCAACTGATATATATTAAAAGCAAGTGTAGCTTTATCATTTTTATAGTAAATCGATGTTTGATTCAATTTTTTAAATTTATTTTTAATTATACATTTCATATGATTCACCCTTTTTATCATTTTTTTAATCACATATTTCATCATTTTTTTTTAAAACAAAATCTATGATATTTTTAGTTTAGATAAAAATCAAATTTTTAGTAGATTGTAGTAAAAATTAATGGAACTTGTGGTTAAAAATTGTAGATCCCTTAAAGCCCCTGTTTGAGCACCATTTTTCAAAAACTCATTTTTTTCTTAAATTCAATTTTAACCACATTTTTTAATAAGATAATTTTACACGTTAATCAATTTTTTTCTACTTTTTAACTAAATATTTCTATACAATTATTATCACAAAATCTATGTATCCCAAAAAAGGGGCTCAAACGAGGGCAAAATGTGTATTATTAAAATTAATTACTGACTTTGACTTAAATTTTAATCAATGTTCTTAGTTGAACCAAACATGGATTTAATATCATTTTTTTGTAAATTAAAATCTATTTATAGTACTACGAGTCTTGTATAATAATAACAACCAACAGCTGTATATACAATTGAATAATGCTACTTATATATAATGAAGTTACATAATGATTTACATACAAATAATGTATCAGGAGATAGTAGTTGAGTTCTTTTGTTATTATTTGATTGAAGAAATTCTGTTCAATTATATCTTACCACATCATATGTATGTAAACTATTATGTAAATCATCATATACATCTAGTACAATTGATATACAATTACGAGGTTCAATGAGATGAGATGAAAGAAATACCAACACATTTGAGCAGTGGCGAAAGCAGGTGGGGACTAGAGTCCTCCTTCCCTGAATCTACTTAACAGATACATTGCGAGCATGTTATGACTATACTATCTGAGCGTCGTAAACAATAGAAAAAACAGCATAAACTTGCCTAGTATATAGTACTGAACAATGATTGACGAACCCTAAAATTACCAACTTAAAGGATGATTCCTTTACAAATTCTTGTAATTGACGATACAATGTTTATAAAGCAAGGAGCAATAGCAAAGGCCGGTAAATAAAGAATCGAGTACCTTAACAAATTCTAACTATGGCTAATACTATATTAAAAGTGACCAGAAGAAACATCAATATACACTCACTAAATCCCCAAGGCATTGTTGTTTAATTCCCAAATGTCAGCAGTTCACCGTCTTCCCAGGATTGTTTCAACTGTAACAGATGTGTCCGAAGGCTGTATTCTTCTGCCTGCTCAGGACAATGGAGTCGAGTTATGCAGGTATTACACATGCCGTAAAATATAAATGTAGCATAAAAAACGAGCCAAATAATAAACCACAAGTGCTGTTGAAGTTTTGAACAAAAATAAGCTACCCTATGAAGCAAAATTCCTTATCAAAGCCAAGAAGAAATATCTCAGTAACTAATCCTTCCACAGGATTAATATTCTTGTTTGGGATATCAATCTAGAGGTTCACATACTGCACATAGGTAATCTGATAAACTCGTATTTATTTACACATCCACTACAGGCTTGTTCAATAGAGTACTGGACAATTCTGGTGTGTTAAAGAAGAAAAAAAGTTCAAATCTTGTCTATTGTGTTGTCATATCAAATACACACTTCAAGTATAATGATGTAGGACTGCTAGCTTAAGAGATCAGAGCATCGGAATTCTACTTGTAAATGCCAGAATCAACTCTTGACCTCAAAGAAGATTAGATTTCTCCAGCAACAGGAAATTCCCAAACCGAACCAGAAAACAAAATGATAACCATTTCACTCCAACCACAAAATTGCAATAACATAGCTATAATCTCACCTGCATTGCAACTATAGAAGCCATAAGTGTTATGCATTCATCAAGCATGGCTCTTTGTTTTG
>CAIGRB010052735.1:0-10105 GCA_903798255.1 Fraxinus quadrangulata | reverse complement strand
ATTCATTTGTGTTCTTCAAGTTTTGGTGGAAAATACTTTGTGTTTTAGTGTTTTTGCAACAAGGCTTGATTAATCCTTCAAATCATTTGTCGGAAAACTCTTAAACATCTCAATCAATCCGGAGAGGGGCCAAATATAGTTTGAGGATAACGATTACGCGTTTGGGCCTTCCATTTTGTTTCGATTTTTTGTCGTGGTTTGTTGCAGATTTCAGTATGTTTATTTTTCAACTCCGGTGCTGTTTTCAGCACTTGCTCGCTAGTTGAAGTGTAGGCCATCCATCCTTCAAGGACTGCTTGACATGGCTATTGCTGTGGAATAATGTTATTTACTATTATGATGATGGTTCGTCAGTGATGTGATAGTCTATTTGGAATAATGTGATTGAGCAGTTCAATTTTTATAAGAGAAAGAAAAAGAGAAATGAGAGAGGAAGAGAGAGAGAAAGGGAGAGGGAGAGAGAGAGAGAGAAACGTGAGGGATAATGTGTTGTTACATAATTGATATTCCATTATCATAATGATAAATAATATTACTCATTGCAGTGATTTCTCTTATTGAGATGTGATGAAGTGTCTTGAGATTGATGGCTGTTGAGAGGATCGACCTCAGAGGGCTTCGTTGGCTATGACTTCTTTCACTGCTTTCCTCATAAAGGCCCTCATTTGAGCATTCTCATAATTAAGATGTGAAATATCCTTGTTGGAATGTTTTAAGGCATTAATTTTCTTAAAGATTTTCTTCCTTGCTAGTACGGGGTGAGACTTCGAAGCTTGTTTTGCCCAAGGCCATCGGTCATCATTGCTTTGACCAATCGGTGATACTAAATGAAAACCAGAGATTGGTGGTTAATGCATCATAGCCTTCGCTTGACCGATGGTGAACATGCGGACTTTCACATGCCTTGTAACTGAGGATTCACATGGCATTATTTCTGTGCTAACATTAGCATGGAGCCCTCACTAGGTCAAGATGTAACAAATAGGTGGATGTGACACAACATCGCATATTATTTTATTTTATTTATTTATTTTTTATTAAAAGCTTCATGGAAAAATAAAAAATTTCCTTTATGCAAATAAAAAAAGAATAACCGTCCATATGTATCCACCATAATTTTATGTATAGACAAAAATATATATAGTGATAAAAATGTGTTAATTGTTTCAATAATCACCCAATTTATATCATGGTCACGATTTACTCACTAAAATTCAAAGTGCTTCACATCACTCATTGAGTACTTGTCTGGAGGAAATTAAAAGAAGAATTTTGACCCTTTTTTGGCAATTTTTTGATCATTTTTGGTCAGTTGGGATCCACCCGTGAGAGTGTTGGTCGAAAATTCGACTGCAAGTGGGTGTGCAACGGTAAAAAAATTGATGGAAATTTCCTCTAGACAAGGCCTGAATTTTGTTCGTTTGCACTCCATCCATCACTTTCAAAAATTCGTTACCTTATTCGCTGATGTGGCTAATGAAAATATGACGTGACAAGTTACGGCCGTTTAAAAAGTTACAACTCAATTAACCTATTGTTTTATTACTCATTCAACTTACACTTAGTCACAGTTTACTCATCTAATTTCAAAATGCTTCCAAATGATCACCCATTTTTGAAATGTTGCACTCAATTCATCATCCGTCATATTTCATTCCATTCATTGCTAATGTTTGCACAAAATTCTGCGCAGTAAATTACAAATGTTAAAAAAAATTAAAATTCAACAAAATTATCAAGTCACCAAAATCATCATATGTGAAACGTGACTTTCCAGACCCCATAAACTTCTTTAGAATCCAATAAAACATCCCTAATGATTGTTTTAGAAATTTCACTTTTCTAATTCAAACGTTTACTGTGCAAAAAATAGGTTTCAATTTGAGGTCGAAAATCTGAAACATAACTTGCTTTGTTGGAAATTGATTTTTGAAAATACTTTGTTTATATTTCAACCATTTGATTTCTAATTGCATCAAATTGATCAATTGTGATCTTCAATTATCGTTTTATATTTCGAATCAATTATGGGATATTTGAACTTTGATTCCTGAACTTTAGATTTATTGCAATTTCACCCTTTTCTCGTTCATTGTCTCTAATTTCGACAAATTCATCGATCTTTACCTAACAAACACAATATACATAGAACTAAGCCATAATTCATTAAAATATCCAACAAATACTCTAATTTAAAAACTTAAATAAGTGTAAAAATGCACTTATCGCTAGGTTTTTTTAGAGCTGAAATTGAAGACATTTTATTGGATTTTAAAAATGTTTATGTGGTTGGGGGGGTGTAGAAATCACGTTTCACATATGATAATTTTTATGAGTTGATGGTTTGGCTAAATTGTAATTATTTTGATGATTGTAACTTGCCCATGGAATTTTCGTATAATAAATTAACAATGAAGTGAACAAAATATGACGGATGATGAATATAGTGCAATATCTCAAAGATGAGTGACAATTGTGAAGTACTTCGAACTTCAATGAGTTAACTTGGACTAAGTGTAAGTTGGATGGATAATGAAATAATGGTTTAGTCGAGTTGCAATTTTTTTAACTTGCCACATTAGATTTTCGTTAGCCACGTTAGCGAATAAGGTAACAAATTTTTAAGGGTGATAGATGGAATGCATAGGAACAAAGTTCAGTGAGCAATGTGAAACACTTTGAAATTTAGTAAGAAAATCGTGACTATGATATAAGTTGGGTGATTATTGAAACAATTAACTCGATAAAAATTTATTAATGAACTTGAGATTGTCATTTCTTTATATATGCAAGTTTAATCTAAAATTTTGGAAGGAAAAAATAAGTCCCATTTGGTGGGAATTAAAATCAATTTTTTAATAAATTTTGATAAAAATTGATGAATATATGATAAAAAATTGTGAATGTGATTATAATTAATTATTGATTTTTACCTAATCAAAATCTCCTTAAATTTATAATACAAAAGAATTCCACGTGTTGCAAAATAACAATCTTGTTATATTCAATTCAAGCCAATAGAATTTGAAGGGGCCCACCACTCTCAATATCTTCCATATTGTCCACTGCGTAGATTCTGCCGGGATTGGACACAAACCGAAAAACCCGCTACAGTATAAATGCACGCATGTCCAAACAAGTCGCAACGTGCAACGGTCACCCTAAAGATCTGATCAAATATATTCAAATTTAAAATGGATTGTAAATATTCAAATCGAACAAATCAATTTAGGAAAAAATTGAATTTTATAATCCAAATAAGAAAATCATATCCTCGAATTGAAATGATTAATTTGATCCAATTTAAATAAAAGAAAATTAAGATTTTGGTGTCTTTGAATCAAATAGTGACTTAATATATAATTTATTGTTGATGTGTGAAAGTAATTATAATTATAATTCACTAATCACCAATTAAATGTAGTAATTTTCAGCGACATCGCACTCGACTAATTTACCCTATAAATTGATCGTCGAGTAATTGCTTATATATTTTTTAACTTTTTATTTTTCGTATCATACATATGACTATATTACACACTATCTAAATATAAACCCCATTTAAGCCTTATTTTTTTTTAAAAAAAATTCATCTTTTCGTACTCATTTTAACAATAGATTTTTTTAATAAAATAATTTTAAACGTAAACTCTAATTTTTTCTTACTTTTTAATTATTTATTATTTAAAAAATCGCTATTATAAAATTTATTATTTCAAAAATAGGGCTCAACGAAACCCTAAATTTGAATACATTATACTTATTATTTGGATCAAAAAGAAATTGAAACTTCTCGGAATTAATATTTTTGAAAATGTGAATTTATTTTAACTTCTCATTTGAAAGATTCCTTTATAATTGGCTATATATGGAAATTTGAATGAACCCCGTAACGCGTAACGTACCTCCGTTACTTTTCTCTATTTCGAACACAAATCGATCCCGTTATTCCGAACCACTCGGCTCGGATCATACGAGCCTGGGGTTCGAAGATTCCGAATCTCACTTCTCCGGTTCTCCTGCCGTTAATTAAAACCCTTCCATTTTCTCATTTTTCTATTCTTGCAAGGAGGAGAAACAGGAGTCTTAAAATTCATCGAAAAACTTTTGAAGTTGAAAAGAAGTTCCGATAGCCGGCGATTGAAATCGGATTTTTGAAGGATGGCCGATCACGTTGAAGAACACGAGAAACACGAATCGGACGCTGAATCGCTGATTGATAAGATCACTGATAAGTTTCATGGCGACAATTCGTCGTCATCGTCGGATTCGGATGACGAGAAAGACATCAAGGCCACGGCTGCAGCGGTCAAGGCAAAGATCTATCGTCTCTTTGGCCGCGAAAAGCCCGTGCACAAGGTTCTAGGCGGTGGGAAACGTAAGAATTCGATCTGTAATTTAGTTGATCATGTTACACTTAAATGTTTGTATATACACTATCATATCGTTTGATTAGGGCTTAAATTTGATAAAAATTAAAATGCACATATAAGGGGAACTGAAATTGAGTTTTGTGAGTGGATATTTTGAGTTAGGAACTTATTGGAGAATATACATTGAAAATGTTTCACTGTTTCTTTTTTATAGTGTTGACATAGTTCCGATCTTTCTTACCTGTCAATTGTATTCCAAATATGGATCATTGATCTCAATCGTGGGAAACATGTCAATCTGTATTTCTTTTACATTGTTGCAGTCTTTGTGTGAGCGTGTTCTTATTCTCTTTATATAGGCAAATGCTTTAGTTATTTATATTTTTCATAACTGTACTTTTTCTGTCTTTCACGTTTTTAGTATTTGATAGTGATGGAAGCATGAGAAGTTGATATATTTTACAAATAGATGCTTATAAATGTGCATTCAAATGTGGCAACGTGTACGCTGTGATTATAAATTGGATAATGTAACCTTGTAGTCGTGACTTATTTATACTGTATTCTTTCTTTTGCCTTTCACACCATTCTTTTTGGATGCATGAAGCATGGGTTGTGTGTGCTCTGGAATACAGAGGGGGTCGTAATATGTTTAGGAAATATTGGGTTGATTTTTCTTTTATTGTTCATTAGATGATACTTTTGTGTCCAAGTTCTTGATTAGAAAGTGCGAAAGATTGCATGCTTAAATGTAAAGAAAAATAAGGTCCGAAACATGTTAGTAGACATCCCTTTCTCTTGCATCATTTGGTGCACATTAAATCGGTCTAACCTGTAATGCTGGAGTTATCATTTGAACTTTATGCAAATGCATAGTTCTTTGTACTGTATATATTGTTGATCTTACCATGGAGATTTTCTGGCAGCCGCTGACATTTTGCTATGGAGGGACAAGAAGATATCTGCTGGAGTGCTTGGTGTTGCCACTGCAGTTTGGATGCTTTTTGAACTGCTTGAATACCATTTGCTCACATTGGTATGCCATATTCTAATTCTGGCCCTTGGAGTTCTTTTCCTGTGGTCAAATGCATCCACCTTCATCAATAAGTAGGCTTTCTGAGTAATACTTAATGGGCTTTTATTTATTTATTTTTTGGCTTGAAATCTGACGCTGCTGTTTATCTATTAGGTCTCCGCCTCAAATCCCCGAAGTCATCCTACCTGAGGATATTTTCCTTGGTGTAGTTTCTGCACTTGGGATCGAATTTAACAGGGCTTTTGCAATTCTTCGAGATATCTCATCTGGGAAAGATCTGAAGAAGTTCCTCACAGTATGTCAATCTTCTGGTTCTTTTATGGTTGTATAATATAAGTTAGTTAAGTTTCAAGTCATTGATTTTATCATTTTTATGTTTGAAATAAATAATGCTTTAGATCCAGAATTACTAAATGCCTAGCCCATCCTCTGATCATAAGAGAACTAAATTCTGGTTTTTAGGTAATTGCTGGCCTCTGGGTATTTTCAATTCTGGGAAGTTGCTGGAACTTCCTGACCTTGTTTTACATATGTAAGTAGCTTGTTAACCTTTATTTCATTATCAGAGTATCATTCTGCATTTATAATTTTCATTAGCTTTTTCTGATTTTGTTTTAACGGATTTCCCCTACTTTCCAAAACAGGTTTTGTTTTGTTACACACGGTGCCTGTGCTTTATGAAACATACGAGGACCTGGTTGATGCTTTTGCTGAGAAAGCTGAGGCTGAGATCAAAAAGCAGTATGCTGTGTTCAATGTCAAGGTTTTGAGTAATATTCTCAAACGCCCGTTGAAAATCATGAAGCTGGCTTAGTCCTGCAGATGTCGTTTCTTCTTTTTGTTGTTGTGACTCATTCATCCAATAGAGCCCGTTGTATTGGTTTGGTTTTGACTATTTTAGGTTCCTATTTTAAAAAAAATATATATGCTATTTTGTGAGGCAGTTGATATAGCTGCAAAATTTCTATCGTGAGCGTAAATTATCCCTTGGAATTCATCAGTCATTCAGTAGTCATGTTTATGTTTTTTGGGTTGCCTTGAAAAATGATTAATGTTCTTTATCCTCGGACAGGAGCCGTGTTGATGTTTGTTGATTCATCCAATTTTCTGAAGCTAAAGTTTCTTTTATACTGTCTTTGGTGCTAGTTCCTCTTTTATTTATTTTTAATAAATATATATCAAACGTCCATAACAGCTGCTCTAGATCACACAATGTGAAGGGAACTCTTCTTTTGCATTATTTCATGTCCAATTGGAGGTGAGTCTCTCGACAATTTCAAGTTTGGAATTCCATTGCATGGAAATGAAATGTAGATCAGCAAATGAATAAATTTTTGCTTCTAATTGAATTAAATTGACTGGACATTATAATGATCCTTGGGCATCATTTTATATTCAATTGTAATGAATTGAAATTCCTTCTGGATGGGCTATATTTGAGATTCCACATCTTTTGTGCCCCAAGTAAAATTTCTGTATAATTATGCGATGCCAGTTGCAATTGTTGCTTTTATCGGAAGGGAAAATTGTACTACTAAAGCCTCTCAGTCTTTGACTCAAATACTTTTTTTTGAAATGAAAATATTCAATTTTTATTATAATAATTGTACATTCACTCCTTACTAGAGGAAACTGTTGATCTCAATTTTCGGTTGGGCAGAATGACCCTTCACTTACGTTCACATGTAAGGCTCTAGCACACTTAGACAAGCCGTTAGATGCACAAAGACTTCTTTGATGGTGGGAGAGGCGACGGTCAAATCAATCAACTGTAGATGTATTTTTGGACTTCACATGAAAAATGAATGTGACTCGCTAAGATGTGTATGATACTGAGTCTAGAGAGAATACCATTTTTTTTAATTATTGATGATGTAAAATTACATTAACCGTAAATGATACTAAGTGTGATATTTTATAATAAAAGATGTGAAAAGGTTACCGTTGGATTGATGGCACATGATGGCATTAAATGATTTTGAAATGTGGTCATCGTATGGCTTAGGTTTAACATCTAAAATGTAGACTAATGAATTGACTGCAATCATATGCTGCAGATATGTCACATCAATCAATTTTATGGAACATCTCTTAGATAAGATGAAGCTATGAAGATATCTCATGGAACAATGGCTTATCGCTTCAGAAATAAGCTGCAACAAATCGTGACACTTTGCCTCAAAGATGGAAGTTCAGCTTCTACATGCCACTTCGACTAGGTGATGGCATCACTTTGGCTTTCTTTATTTCATGGCCTCAATTAGGCAAGTAATGTAGAGTGCATGCCTTATGTGGCTTCTTGCTGTTTTCTTATCTGGCTGCTATGTGGCCAATAATATGTGCCTCATATGATAAGGCGTAACATTAGTCCTTAAAATCTAGGTATGAATATTCATATAAAACATGGATTTGGCAAGAGAGTAAACTCATTGATATATAAAAAGAGAGGTCTTTTGGCAGGAGACTAAACTCATTGATATATAAAAAGAGAGGTCTTACGAATTGTCCCTGAAGTTCAACTTAGCTGAGGTAATGCAGTAACTGATGCTTAATTTCTGGTGATTGTGGTTAGATAAGTAACGATTCTATAGCACATGATTTCCGATGGTTATCGAAGTATTGTAGTGTATTACAATGATACTCATTTAGAGGTGACACTGTGCGAAGTAGATAGTTGACTTCTTGTGACTAGGTGTAACAATTTAGCCCCTCCAGTCATGTTCACTTATGTACTGCATGGGCTTGGATTGCTGGTGAGGCCTATATGCTGAGGCAATGAATGATGGAATGACTAGGGGTATATGTCTACATTCCTTAGTCATGTTTACCTGGGTATGCCCGGAGTACTTGTTTCTTATACTTGATTTCTGATTGCCCGGGTATGCTCGGTGTATTTTGTACATGTTTCGATCTATAGAATTAATTTTTTTACCGATCAAAAAAAAAATGAATGATGGAATGAAATTCTCTTGCATTGATTAATCAAGTACAAGGGCGAAGTCCAAGTTTAGGATGAGGCCTTGCATGAAAAAAGTGCTAATGTTGAGGCCAGACCCATTATTTCAAGGATGAGGCCCTGAAGAGAAAATATTTTTGCAAAGTTGGAGTCCCATGGTCTAGGGATGAAACCTTTTCACTCAGGAGAAGTAACTGGAGCGTCCTATGTTTCAAAGATTTTTGCAAAGTTGCGGAGGCAAAGCGTCCTATGTTTCAAAGATAAAGCCTCTGAGAGTAACTGAAATGGTATATACAAAGTGACGCATCTGATGTGAAAAGACATTTATGAGACGTGCTAATAATTTAAAATGTAACACGTTTTCAATAATAGGCAGAGAAGTCATCACATGTTTTCAATGCATGCGTTACTCAAGCATTTAATGTGTAATGATGGCTTGGCCTTTGTGTATTCTAATGTGATGCGCCTTTACACGTATCTGAGATGCACATCTTCATCTTGACCCTTCATTCAAATTTGAATAAGCACCCTTTCAATTCAACGGTTACTATAAAGTTAGAAGATGGAAGGTCCTGATCAATTCTAGTTTGATCCAAAGGCTAAGGTACTCAAGCATCCAAAATGGTGTTTAAAGATTTTAGCAAGAACTTTTGAAATTTCGGCCAGTGAGTTTTGGGAGTTTCATTTTGAGTTTGACAACAAAGCAAGCTCTTAGGTGAAAACTTTAGATTTCTGTGCTTTTCCCTTTTCCCTTATCTCTTTTCTTTTCATCTTCCAAAACTTTGAGCATTCAGAAATAAGCTCCCGTTCTGGTGAGGATTCGGGCCATAAATGGGTAGATTTAAGGATTATAGCCCCGAGGTGGGAGTCCCTAATTTCATTTTTTGATCGGTAAAAATGAATTATATTGATCAAAATTAATTTACAATCACAAAATAAGTACGTAATACAGATACACATGGCATATCCGGGCAATCACAAAATAAGTACGTAATACAGATACACCAGACATACCCGGGCACACAAAATGAAAAGATGCACAAAACGATAAGATCTAGAGACCTAGTGCCATAGACTTATATTAAGTCAAAAACATTCAGATACAAAGAAAATATAACTTTGTATACGTGTGTTTTGACTCGTCTAACAGTGCTATCCACATTTCAGATACAAAGAAAATATAACTTTGTATACGTGTGTTTTCACTCGTCTAACAGTGCTATCCACATGTGGTCTAACAGTGCTAAACCCTAACTTTAAGGACCTCGCCAAGGCAGTGGGGTTAGAGCATAGTATCTGGACGATGTAAGAGGTCCGAATAGACTATAGTATTAAATGGGGAGCTATTGGGGTGCCCTCAATTATGACGGTTAACAAAAATTAAGAATACCTTTAGGATCTCTAATACTATTGAGTTCTTAATAATTGAACTACATGAGATGGCTTGCCATCCGAGGTAGGGGTACGGGGCTGTAACTGAGGCAAGTCAGGGTGCATCTGCCTCTTTACCCTTTCTTTAGAGAGTGTTGAGGTCCTACATGTTAACACCGACCCAACTGAACGCGTGGAGCCAGATGGTAGGGACTTACATCATTTGGGATGAGGGTTTCCTATGTGGAAACATGCCTCTCCACGTGTTACATACCATATTTCAGCCCCATGCGTCTCAGGTAAAGGGGAGAGCTCGAAGGGTTGGTATTATATGACCTATGGGGGTCCCTTTAACCATTTGTCCTAGGC
>CAIGRB010052724.1:62839-84206 GCA_903798255.1 Fraxinus quadrangulata | reverse complement strand
GTAAGCTTGGACACATTGCTTTAAATTGTACTGACCCTCCAAAGAAGAATGATGATGATCAGGAAAAGAACAAAAAAGGAATGGCTCAAGTTTTTGCACTGAATTAGCATGAGGCGGAGTAGGATCCGAATGTGATTGCAGGTATGTTATTTGAAGTACCTATTTATGTTTTTCGATTTTGC
This sequence comes from Fraxinus quadrangulata, assembly GCA_903798255.1. Classification (NCBI taxonomy): domain Eukaryota; kingdom Viridiplantae; phylum Streptophyta; class Magnoliopsida; order Lamiales; family Oleaceae; genus Fraxinus; species Fraxinus quadrangulata. The sequence continues at coordinate 84,024 of CAIGRB010052724.1, read as the reverse complement.
ATTCTCAATCGCTAAGTCTAACACTATAGTTATGAAAACAGGTATTCTATTATTATCTGATGTACCTGCTTATGTACTTTTTTATTCGGAGGCTATAAATTCTTTTATCTCTGCATCCTTCACCGTTAGGTCTAACTTTGCATGTGTGAGAATGAATATTGAATTAGAGGTTAGCATCCCTTCAGGAAGAACTTCTTACACAAATCAAATGACTAAGGTGATGAAGATGGAGATTGACGGAAAGGTACTGTTTGCAAACTTATACCTTTTAGAGATGAAAGATTTCAATGTTATTCTGGGCATGGACTTGTTGGGACTCAATCATGTGACCATTCGATGTCACAAGAAAGAAGTATTGTTTCCCAAAATCGGGAGAACAAGATTTCGTTTCTTTGGAGCAAGGTTCAAGTGTCTATTTCGCATTGTATCGGCTTTACAAGCGGAGAATATGCTGAGAAATGAGTCATGCCAGGGATTCTTAGTTAATATCATTTGTTCTAAACATACAGAAACAACCATTAATGATATTAACATTGTGCGAGAATTTGTAGATGTATTCTCAAAAGATCTACCAAGCATTCCACAAGATAGGCAAGTGAAATTTATAATTGACTTGGTTTCCGGCGCGATACCAGTTTCTAAGGCCCCATACAAAATGGCACCAAAAGAACTTCAAGAATTGAAGTTACAACTGGAGGAGTTACTGGAAAAAGGTTTCATTCGACCGAGTGTATCTCCTTGGGCCGCTCCAATACTTTTTGTGAAGAATAAATATGGAAATATGAGGATGTGCATTGACTATGGAGAGTTGAACCATCTAACCATAAAAAATATATACCCGCTTCCAAGAATAGAAGATTTATTTTACCAGTTAAGCGATGCAACGGTGTTCTCAAAGATCAACTTAAGGTCGGGGTATCATCAGCTGAAGGTTAAGGCAAATGACATACCGAAAACTGCTTTTTGGACTCGTTACGGACATTATGAATTCACTATCATGCCATTTGGTTTGACCAATGCTCCAGCTGTATTTATGAATTTAATGAACTGTGTGTTCTATTAATACTTAGACCAGTTCCTCATAGTATTTATTAACGATATACTCGCGTACTCTAAAGATAAGAAGCAGCATGAGGAACAACTCATAGTAGTACTTGAAACTTTGAGGAAAGAAACATTATATGCCAAATTCAAGAAGGACGAATTTTGGCTCGATCAAGTGGGTTTTCTTGGTCACGTGGTTACTGTCCAGGGTATTGAGGTAGACCCAGTTAAAGTGGAAGTAGTAACAAATTGGCCTAGATCGACCTGTGTGGGTGAAGTTTGGAGTTTCTTGGGGTTGGCTGGCTACTATAGTAGATTAATTGAGGGTTTCTAAAAAATAGCAGGTCCAACAACTCAGTTAACTAGAAAGGGGGTGAAGTTTCAGTGGATGGAAAAGTGTGAAAAATGTTTCCAAGAACTCAAGCAGAGACTAGTTTCAGCTCCTGTATTGAGGATACCTGAAGGTTCGGATGGGTTTGTAATTTATAGCGATGCCTTCAAGTAGGGTTCAGGTTGTGTTCTGACGCAGCATGAAAAGGTGATTGCTTATGCCTCAAGACAATTGAAGCAGTATGAACATAATTATCTTACGCACGATTTGGAACTTTCAGCAGTTGTTTACGCTTTAAAAATATGGCGTCATTATTTGTATGGGGAAAAGTGTGAATTCTATACGGAACATAAGAGTCTCAAATACTTCTTAACACAGAAAGAACTGAATATGAGACAGATGAGATGGTTGGAATTAGTGAAAGATTACGACTGCACAATTCTTTACCATCTGGGTAAGGCTAACGTAATCGCAGATGCCTTAAGTTGGAAGACAAGATCGCAGTTAACAGTTTTACCCACGGTGCAGGACCACTTGATAAAGGACTTTAAGAAACTGAGATTGGAAGTTATCATGCCGTCGACTTAGGCTATAGCGAGAATAAAAGAATTTATAATTCAACCTACTCTTCGGGATCGAATCAAGGAAGCACAGGATAAACATCCATTCCTACAGAAAATTAAAGCTGATGTTGGTTCAAACAAACGTATAGGGTTTGAAGTAATGTAGATAATGCACTGACTTTTAGAGAAAGATTGTGTGTACCTAAAGATAAAAGTATGAGAAATGAGATATTGGAATAGACTCATTGCACCCCGTATGCTGCACATCCTGGCAGTACGAAAATGTATCGAAATCTCGGAGATACATTTTGGTGGAGAAACATGAAGAGAGAAATTGGTCTGTTTGTAGAGAAATGTATTGTCAAAGGCCATCAAGACTGCTAAAATCATTGGATATTCCATAATGAAAATGGAAACACATAGCGACGGACTCTGTGGTAGGTTTTTCGAGATCAGCAAGAGGTCACAATGCTATTTGGTAGTGGTTGATCATTTGATGAAGTCTGCCCATTTTCTGCCAATCAAAATAAATTTTAGTATGGAACAACTCGTACAGTTGTATATCAGAGAGATAGTCAAATTGCATGGAGTTCCAGTTACCATTGTTTCAGATAGAGACCCACGGTTCACATCGAAATTTTGGAAAAGCTTATAAAGAGCCATGGGGACAAAATTGAAATTTAGCACTATTTATCATCCACAGACGGATGGACAATTGAAAAGAAACATTCATACTCTTGAAGATATGTTGAGGGCGTGTGTTTTGGATCTTGGCGGTCGTTGGAAAACACATCTACCGGTAGTGGAGTTTGCTTACAACAATAGCTTTTAGGCCACTATAAGCATGACTCCATATAAAGCTCTTTATGGTAGGAAGTGCAGACCCCCTATCCATTAGGATGTGGTTGGAGAGAATAGAATTTTGAGTTCTGAAATTATTGAACTAACAATTGAGGCAGTCGATAAGATTAGAACAAAAATAAAGACAGCACAAGACCGACAGAAAAGTTATGCTGATGGTAGAAGAAAGGATTTGGAGTTTCACATGGGTGATAAAGTTTTTCTGAAAGTAGCACCAATGAAGGGAGTATTGAGATTTGGTAAGAAGGGAAAGTTGAGATCACGATATATTGAACATTTTGAAATTCTTGAAAGGATTGGCGTTGTGGCTTATCGACTTGTCTTACCACCTGAACTCGTAGCAGTGCATAATATGTTTCATATTTCGATGCTTAGAAAATATGTTCACGATCCCAATCACGTCGTAAGTTACCAAATTTTGGAAGTACAAAAAGACATATCATACGAAGAAATCCTGACAATGATTTTGGATATGAAAGTGCATCAAATCAGAAATAGATAAGTTCATCTGGTCAAGGTTTAATGGAGAAATCATGGACTAGACGAGTTAACTTGGAAGAAGGAAGATAAGCTTAAAACCAAGTATCCAGAACTCTTTGATTAGTCAAGATAATATTCGAGGACGAAAATATTTAAGGAGAGGAGATTGTAAAGTCTCAATAATAATAATAATAATAATAATAATAATAATAATAATATACTAGAATTAATTATTCCATGTGCTATATATTTTATATTTTGGAAAAGTTGGGGACTAGAATGATACATTTATTGAATTTAATTTTATTTGGGTCATATATTTAAATATTGATAGAGTAATGATAAATATATCAATATTGAGCTCGTTGGATAGCTCGTAATTAATTATGTATAATAGGCTCGAGAAAAATTCGGTACAGATAAGTCAGCTCCAAGATATTTCAGATTGAAGAAATTGATGAAAACTTAGTTTTGCAATTTAATTGAAACCTTGAATGAAAATGTGCTTTGCCACATGTAATGTGTATGGAGTGTTTTATTTTTTATTTTGAATTGTGTGGATTAATAGACACGTGTAGATGGTAGATAAGTTAGTTGTTGTTTTAAAATAATTTCTTTTCTTTGATTTTGGGATGTGATAGAGATGACTTGTTGATTAGATAGGGAAGAATTAATTGTTGATGTATAGAGTATTGTGATTGAGACTTTTATTTTGGCAAAACACGCAATAGAAAATTAATACGCCTACTAGAATTCATTTTTCCCATTCAACTCTAAATACTATACAAAAGTTCTTACTATTTACCCTAAAAATAAAATAAAATATAGATACACATATCCAGTGGTAGCAGCAATATAGGCAGAAAATAATGTTTGGAACGTGATTTTGGATTCTGCTTTTCAAAAACTATTTTATCTAACAAGGTAGGATTACGAGGTGCAAGTAGTTTATCCCGTTTAATTTATTTTTCATATTGATAAATATTATGCTAATGAAAGCTACGATATGATATGTTATGTTATGATATGTAATGGCCATTCGGTACCAAAGATATGATATATTTGAGCTCTTACCGATTTTTAAAGATATGATATGACGATATGATATTTTTAACACATCATTTAATATTTTTATTTGGGATTGTACCATTAATTCGTGTCCTATTAAGTATTCCCATATACTACCCATTTTCCCCTACCTCACAAGTTAGAACGGGTTGTTGGTTGGTGGGCGATGAGGTACAGTCGTAGTGCCAAGATTTATGGAACTCAATATAAATAATCCGGTGTAACAAGGTATTTTTTTAATTTCAGCAATTTCTTAGTTTTATCTCGTAAGGATTTTTATTTACAAATTTAAGACATGTTTTATTGGGTTATAAATTTAAATATGTTATGCTTTATTAGTGGAATTAACATTTTTTTCAGTATTTATTTGGCTATGAGTTTTTATCAATTAAATTGTGCCCGTTAATTTCATATATTTACACTGTTAAAGTTAATAGTTTTGGTAGCGATTTAAAAATTAATTTTTGGGTCGTTATAGATGGGATGATCTGTGTTGATGTCTTGGTACTATACTAGTCCCCTTCCTTGCTTAATTCAAATATCGNTATTTCGGTGGTATTAGGTTTTTTTTAAAAAAAAAATTCAGCAATTTCTAGTTTATTTCGTAAGGATTTTTTACTTATAAATTTAGCTCATGTTTTATTGGGTTATAAATTTAAATATGTTATGCTTTATTAGTGGAATTAACATTTTTTTCAGTATTTATTTGGCTATGAGTTTTTATCAATTAAATTGTGCCCGTTAATTTCATATATTTACACTGTTAAAGTTAATAGTTTTGGTAGCGATTTAAAAATTAATTTTTGGGTCGTTATAGATGGGATGATCTGTGTTGATGTCTTGGTACTATACTAGTCCCCTTCCTTGCTTAATTCAAATATCGGCAACGATTGAAGTGGGACCTCAATCCTTAGGTTATCGACTTTATTTATGTTTTCTTATTTCTGTCTGAGATTCACGTGTTAACGTGAATACATAATATTTTGCATTCGATTATTCATTATATCCGAATTTTTAGTCTAATTCACTACTTTGCAATGAACTGCCGAGAATTATTAATATAATTTGTCAGGATCGACAGTTGAACTGTCGGCAACTAAATTATTGATATAATTTGTCAGGATCGACAGTTGAACTATCGGCAACTAATGAGATATTTTGTCTAATTAACTACTTCACTTATAATGTTATTTCTACATGATTAATATTTGCAAACGATAATGACACGAAACTGATAATATAGTATAAAATGTTAAACGCGATTACTGTGTGATACAAAATACAACTTCAACCTTTGAACAACATTTCCATTTGCGTGCTTTGTAATCTAATAGGATTCGGACATGTGCCCGATTATGTCCAACTCTCCCACACCAATTGCATTTCTTGATGCATGAGATTAACTCATAATATTATTCATACCTGAAAGGTTAAGAGTACAATGATAAGCATTCTGCACAATCAATTTGTCGGTATTTAATAGCATGAAAGTGGCACCTCAAATATTTAAATCCAAACAATAGCAAACAGGTGAAATTGATATTTGAAATGTGCATCCCGACATTTCAAAAATCTTGAATTTAACGGTTTGTTTTGATAGTTTAACTATCGAAACTGATGGGAAGTATTTAATGGGTGTGATTGGAAGACATTCTTCATAACAATAAGTGTTGGTATCTTCATTAACTAAGATTTCAAGAAACTGAATTAATGAATAATAATTTTCAAATATTCAAATATATATGACCATATTGTATTTAACAATTCAAAAATAGTAAGTCATATGATAAAAATATAAAAACTTTGTAAATACTAACCTCTCAAAATGGAAGTTGGGGTTTTTGTGTATGAAAATCGATTTATGCATTTATATGAATTTTTATTTTTATTTTTTTCTTAACAAATTATATTACCCAATGTATTATACAAATATTCAATGGTATCTAATACACAACTCTTTTCACATCATGGTATTAATGAACATTAAATGCAAGCATTAATAAGCATTACATGCTCCCAAAAAGGTATATTTAAAGGTTATTTTGACATTTCACATCCAAAAGTGATATTTTTTAGAATCATTTATAAAAGCGATAACTTTTGGAGTATTTTCAAATTTTTTGAAAACTATGAAAATATCCCAAAATATATTATTCTTCGTGCAAAAAGCATTATTTCCTATTTTATTGGGTTAGTGACCTTTGTGCATAGCTTTTAGGCATTTTGTTGTTCTTCTTCTTTTTTAATTTTTTTGTGACAATTCCTTCTGCTTTCAAAGAGAGAAGGTTCACGAGATTTTTATGTAGAAGTGGTTGGATGGAGTAAAGTAGAAATGCTTTACTATTTTGACTTTACTCCTTCATTAAATATGATCTTGAGTTAGTTGAAATTGAATTGAATTTAAATTGGGAACTGTGATATGGTTATTCCCCTTGTTATACTACCTGGTGTGTACCTTTTCATTTCATTTCCTTTAATTTCTTTCTTGAAGTTCTTTTTTCATTTAAAGTGTTGATGATACCCATGAATTAATAAAAGGTTAAGATGATCTAATGAAAATGAAAATTGAACAAAACTCGGTATTAGTACAATTATGAAGATGTTGAAGTTGTTATGCCCTCGCCATCGAGGCTACATTTAAAGTACCAAGTCGTAATCCACATAGAAAGAAAAGTCAACAACGACCCAAGTGGTCGAAAACAAAGAAGTCAAACAAAGGCTGAAACTTATGTGTCGAAACACTGCCTGAATGATCGAAATTATAAGCCAAAGCGCTACAAGAAATCAATGAAGAAGCTGAAGCTCTTCACACATAGGACCACCAATTCAAAGTTCTTTCTGGTAGAAGCCCTTAGTTCTGAAGTTTTTGAAACTGAAGTTGTCTCTTACAAGATTTGCAAACAATGAAGGATCTGTACCGCGAAAGGTTAAGGAATACCCTGAAGTAGGGGAGTCCTCGCATGGTGTCCTAGCTATTCGCCATAGACCTCACCCACATTATAGACGAGGTGGGACTAGGATAGCCGCTAGGCTAATAAGGGAGGTGGCCACAATGGTCACAAATATGAGAAGTATAACTCAGCAGAACCTAGCTATGCATGAATTGTTGAGGAGCATGCAAGGCCAAGAGGGATGCCCAGTCCCTCTATATGCGGCCTAATAAAATGCATTCAAGACTCCTCGCAAGGAAGTTACTAACACGGTGAAGAGGATGTCCAAAGCCAAATGGCATATTACCTATACTACACAAGGGAGGAAGTTCCCCAAGAAAGGGAAGTTGGGATTGATACATCCACACTATGTCATTAACCAACCTACTGAGGTCTTAATTATGAGCTGACCCCAATGACCTCTCACTTGTATGGCTTCACTGGCGATAGTATTGTCCTAATAGGGAAAATCACTCTAGCAAGAGAGATGGGAACAACACCCTTAACTGCTCATCATTTTATGGAATTTCTGGTGCTGGACAACAACTCTGCCTACCACATAGTGCTTGGGAAGCCGACTTTGAGGGAATTATTTCTCATTGGATCCATTCACCACCTATGTATGAAGTTCTAGTCGAGAAGGGCATCGCCACGGTCAGAGATGACCAAAGGAGTGCAAGGAAATTCTATTCAAATTTCATTAGGAAAGCGGAACCAATGAGTGTAAACGTAATCCGGATAGAACTTGACATGGCGACGTCTCTAAACAAGGGCAAAACCTGAAAAAGGAGGAGAAGTCGAAATGATTGACGCTTCTGAACAAGGTGCGATCCTTGGTTTCATAAACACCTCTAGAGAAGAGGTTGTCCCCGAGATGCAAGGGTCCACTGAAGAAGTGAGAGTTGTTGAAGAAACACCTAATTTGGAGAAACTAGACCCTCTCATCATCGATTGCGAACCTCATACAGCCTTGGTAGAAGATTTAGAAAGTTTCCAAGTGGATCTCCAATATCCTTCCAAATGGAAAAGATCTATCATTGGAGGCCAAGGAAAAGCCGAAAAGCTTCTTGGGCCAAAACTTGGATGTCTTTGCTTGGAAGCATGAAGACATGGTTGGCATTGATCTAAAAGTCAGCGATACCACTTGAAAATCGATTCAAAGGTTACAGTTCACAGGCAAAAAAGAAGAGCCCTCAATTCAGAGAAATATGAAACCTTAAGGGATGAAGTAAAGAAATTGATCAACAATCGCTCTATCCAAGAATCAATGTATCCAAAGCAGGTTTTTAACCCTCTCCTAGTCAAAAAGCACAATGGCAAGTGAAAAGTATGTGTGGATTTCTCAAACCTAAATTAAGTTTACCCAGAGGATAGCTCTTCACTACCTTGAATATATCAATTAGTGGACTAATTAGTTGCATGGATGCCTACTCCGGGTACAATCAGATTTCGATGTTCCCAGTGGACGAAGAGCATCCATCATTTATAACAAACAAAGGTCTTTATTGCTACAATGTCATACTTGTTGGGTTGAAAAATGCAGGGGCCATGTACAAAAGACTTGTCAACAAGATATTTACCGACTCCATTGGAAAGTCAATGAAGTTATATATGGATGGCATGCTGGTTAAAAGTTTGAATGTAGAGGACCATGTCAAGCACCTCGATAAAACTTTCTAAATATTGCGATGGTACAAGATGGGGCTTAACCCCCTGAAGTGCACCTTTAGGATGGCCTTGGGATAATTTCTAAGCTACATGGTCAATCAAAGAGGCATTGAAGCCAACCCGGAGAAAATCAAAGTCTTGATTAAAATGAAATTACCTAAAAAACCTAGAGAGGTGTAAAGCCTTACTGGGCGTGTAGCCCCATTGAATCGCTTCGTGTCGAAGGCAATATTATCATTATGATGATGTAACACTGATGAATGCGAGGTAGCCCCTGGAAAAACTTAAGGAGCACTTGGGATAGGCACCCCTACTTTCCTAACCCAAGGTTGACAAACCACTACAGTTGTATCTAACAGTAACTTCCGATGCAATCAGTTCAGTTCTCATAAGAGAGGAAGGTGGTCACTAGTTGCCTATTTATTATGTAGGCAAAGCATTTTTAGTAGTAGAGACTTGCTATTTGGACATGGAGAAACTAGCACTTCTTTAGTAACAACTTTTCAGAAATTGAGGCCATACTTCCAGGCCTATATCATATACGTGTTGACCAAATTCCCTCTTAAGCAAGTGCTACAGAAGCCCGATGTATCAGGAATGTTATTAAAATGGGGTGTGGAACTTAGCGAGTTTAATATTGTGTTCAAACCGAAGGCCGGTATCAAGGGAAAGCTATAGTAGATTTTGTGGTAGAATTCACTCTTGTTCCAGAAATGAAAGAGTAGATGGAACCCACCGAACCCCCCACTTGGCACCTTTTTCTTGATGGATCCTCGGGAGACACTAGCCTAGTGCTGGAGTGGTCCTGGTTTGCCCAGAGGGACATAAACTTAATTCTGTCATGAAATTCGGCTTCAAGGCCATAAATAATACAGTTGAATATGAGGCGGCCATCCTAGCTGGCCTCAGGTTAGCCAAAGAAATGCAAGCAAAGAGACTGGTGATCAATAACGACTCCTAGCAATAGTTAGCCAGGTTCATGACAATTTCTCAACTAGAGATAAGTCCATGGCTGCTTATCTGAAATTGGTCATGGAGCTTATTCCAGATTTTGAAAAGTTTGAGTTTGTACAAATCCAGCGTTCAGAGAATGCTCATGCCGACGCTCTTTCGAAATTAGCCGGCAATAAGGATTCTGAAATGCTCACTTTGGTGCCCATAGAGCATTTTCCAAGACCCTCTACTATTGTAGGTGGAGAAGTGATGTGGGTTTTGAAGATACCCCACTATGGATGAAGTCGATAATATGATTTCTCAAGGACCAAGTACAACCCTCTAAAAAAGAGGAAGCACGGAAGCTTAGAAGACGAGCCCCTCATTTTGTTTTCCAGGAAGATGTACTATACAAATGGGGTTTCTCCTTACCCTTATTCGATGCATAGAGAGAGAGAGAGCAACCATTCGAGAGGATGATCCTTAGCATAAAATGTGTTAAGACAATGATATTATTGGCCCACCTTGAAAAATGATGCGTAGTAGTTCACAAAGAGATGTGATATGTGTTAGTGCTTTGCGATGGTCTAGAGGTAGCATTTCCAAGATCTAAACGTGGCTTCAAGTCCTTGGTCATTTTCCAAATAAGGGATTGACCTAATAGGCCCCCTACCTAGAGGAAGGAGCAACTCCAGTTTTGCAATTGTCACCATTGATTATTTTACCAAATGGGTAGAGGCCAACTCCTTTAAAGATCACTGAGGCAAATACCTTCAAATTCTTATGGAAAAACATCATTTGCAAGTTCGAAATTCCCCATTCTATTGTCTCGGATAATGGACGATAATTTGACAACAAAAAGGTTAAAAACTTATGTGAGGAGCTGGACATCAAGAAGCATTTCTTCTCCCCCACATCATTCTCGGGCTAATGGACAGGTGGAGGTTGTTAACAAGACAATCAAATACACACTGAAGAGAAAGTTGGATGCTCTTAAAGGGGCCTGGGTCGACGAACTACCTTACGTCCTATGGACCATTCAAACTACAAAAAGGACAGCTACAGGAGGAACACATTTCTCTATGGCTTATGGAGCCAAGACTATGAGCCCAGTCAAAGTGGTTATGCTTCCCTTCATCGTAATCGTTTGGAAAGTACAAAATATATAACAACGAGTTGAAAAGGTGCGAGCTAGACCTCCTTAAAGAAATGGGGGATGATTCTCCAGTAAAGTTGGCTATCTATCAACGGAAAATAAATAGGTACTACAACTCTAAAGTTAAGAAGAAGAAGTCATTTCACTTGAATGAACCGATTCTTCAAAAGGTATTCTTATCTTTTAAAAAACATGGGGTCGTACCCTTGGTCCTAACTGGGAAGGACCCTACTGCATCAAAGAAGAAGTTTGGCCGAAGACATACAAAATTGAAAATATGGATGAAAAGGCACAGCCTCGTCCATGGAACGTGGAGAATTTGCTAAAATATTACTAGTAATAATGTAAATATACATTTATGTACAGTTCTTGATTTGAAGAAGTTGACTTTTCTTTAAGTGTTTGTAAAGAAAGAAAAAATAAATACCTTTTATTGACAAAAGTCAAAGGAGAAGCCTTTACATAGATGAATCGTCCATATACAAAGAAGCGGGGGTACTTCGACGAAGAGCTAGATCCTAAAAGAGACTACCTCCTTATTGGCGAAGTGGACAGAACATGCCCTTAACAAACAAAAAGTTGTTAAGGAAGCCTCAACATGGGCGAATCGTTCAACCTCATGCTCAGGAAAATTGTTAATTCTATTAAGTTAAATGGTTCTTAATCTTGTTAAGTTTGTGAGAAATAAGAGAAAATGTACCACCTATTGACAAAAGTCAAAGGAAAAGCCTCTGTATAGATGAACCGTACTTATGCAGAGAAGTGTGGACACTTCGATGAAGAGCTGGATCCCAAAGGGACCACCCCTTATTCGTGAAGTGAACAACACATGTCCTTAACAAACAAAAAGTTGTTAAGCCTCAATATGGGCGAACAGCTCAACACCATACTCAAGGAAATAAATAAAGTTGCGAACTACAAACACGTGTATAAATTTTGCGAATAAACAAGTGTGATAAAACCGAAGTGCTATAAGCCAAAGTATAAATAATTCCAGACGTCATATTAGAAAGGTAAACAACCTTCTAACACTTATGCAAAAATTACAAATTCAAATAAAGAATGGCAATGGGATACGTTGAAGATCATTGTAAAGTAGTGAAGGGAGCAATAAAAACAAGTACAGAAAATAGAATACAAGTATATAAACAAAATTATTATTCTTTGCATAAATAATTACAATTGTGGGCCCAAGCCATTTACAAAAAAAAAAAAAANAAGGTACAAAAGGTACTATGGCATTGGGAGCCATACCTTCAGAAGTTTCTTCAGCAACAACATCCTCAAATTTGGTCGCTCTCTGCCGGAGTCTAAGGCTCTTGTTTTTCCACTTCTAAGAATTTTGACTTCAACTCAAAGGTATTGAAAAATTGAGATTTGACTTCAATCAACTCCACCATTTCAGTACATGTATACCTCCGCCAGTACTTTACGAAGCTTTGGTATGCCTCCGTTAGGTGAAAGTTGTTGATGTAATGCTTTACAGCATCTCCACCGACTAATTGAGCCTCCTGCATCACCATCTCCACCTCCTCTGTTAAGTCTGTAACTTCACTAGTCAACTCCCCAACCAGCTGCTTTAAGGCAACATTTTCCTTATTTGCCTTATCCAAGACTTCAACAACCAGTTTCTGGTGGGCATTTGAAGTCTCTACCCGCTTCGTCCTAGAAGCCACTTTGCTTTGGGATAAGTGGACTTCCTTCTCCAGATTATCTATCTCCTCCATTGTCGAAATGAGCTTCACAGACTCTTTTGCATTCTGTTTCCTTAATGCCTCAACCTCAGCCCTGGCTTTGCTGGCTACCTTCTCGGCCTAAGAGGCTTTATTTACGAACTCTTTATTTTAAAGGTTTTTAAATAGGGCTTCAGGCTCTATGGCCACTCCAAAGGCCCTCCCCGCTTGACTGACCATGGTGGCGAAGAGGTCCACCACATCACTAGTCTCCACAATTTTTGTCACCTATCTATCCAGAACTTATGAAATGTAGAGGTGGCAATCTGAACCTCTGGAGAAGGCATGGTTAGAACTTTTGGAGCCAGTTCATCGCTCCTGTGAGTAACCGCAAGCTTAGGGCGAGATGAGTCTAAAGCCGTCGACCCACTTGAAGTTCTAGTCTTCTTCGACGACCCTTGCCCTAATGGCTCCATAATAGTTGGCCTCTTCTGGCCCACCCTAGCCGTAGCTATTGAAGCAACCATCAACTTTTCCCCAGCATTGACTTCGGAGCATAGAGGTAGGGTAGCCATTGATCCCCTTCTCTAGTGGCAGAGAAATGTTGTTTTTTCTTAGGGACCTCATCCACTATCTTTTTTCCCTTATCCTTCGAGGGAGGTTGCCATTTTCCTTCTTAGCTGTAGCCTCCCGACTAACCTTCTCTACTTGGTCCCTCACCTATATTCAAGAAATGGATGAGGGCTTCAACCTTTTTCTCCTAGCAGTGGAGGTTGTAGTAAGGATTGTGGCCATCTTAAGAGTATGATGCCTCATCTTCTCGAAGTTTTCTACAAAAAACAGGATACAAGGTCAGCAACAGTCATGCAAACTAGCAAAAAGTTTGTTAAAATGGATATTACCTCTTCAGACCATTAAGTAAAATTCTTCAAAAAAATCATCTGAAGTGATTAAACGGTCCAATTCAGGCAAAGAAGAGGGACATCAATATATGTCTTCAACAACCTCCCACTCACTTTGGCTAAGCTCAAACTGTCGGTCGATTTTACAGGATATCAGAAAGAAGGTTAAACATCAGAAATAGTGTTAAGTAATTACAAATGCAATTAAAACACTCACGGGCTTTGGAGTAGGAGGTCATAACTGTCACGTGGGAAACTGTGTCACCCTCACACTTTTGCCATTTCTCTATCACCCAAAACTACGTCATCCTTTGATGAGGAAGGGAAAACCTAAGACAAAATATAACCCCCATGGACATAAAGAGTACCACTCCTTGGAATCCTCTTTTCCTAAGACTCGGGGCTGGAAAATGGTCTTGAAGACGTTGAGTGGCATATCCTCTCCCAAGGAGGTCTCCTTCCAAAGAAAGTAGGTTCTCACTAATTGGGCCCAAGCATTGGGAACAAGTTGGGTGGGCTAGCCCATACAACCTTAGGATGACTTTAAAGAAGGGATGCAAAGGCAGGCGAAGCCCTGCCTTGAGAAGGAACTCACTGACAACGATGCACTCCTGGCTCGAAAAGCAAGCACGCTCATCAGAAGATGGGAATAGAAGTTCGATATTATATGGGATACGAAATTTTTCTCTAAGGTTTGCTAAGTGGGATGTACTTATAGTGGAATGAATTTTCGCTACCCTCTAAGCTATCTCGTCATTTTTCATACCCTCCCCTGAAGGCAAACTAATATGTCTAGCCCTAATGGCTTGAACCGGGTCAGCTACATTGGTTATTTTAACCCCCATCTCACTAGCTACTTAGCTTAAATCTACATCTCCCCAGAAGAATGTAAAAATGCCATTAAATCTTTGAATTTAAAGTGTTAAATACTTACAAAAATGTCCTAAAGACAGTGAAGAAAAGTCACTGGAGATTATGAATGCAACAGAAGAAGAAGAAGAAGAAAAAGATAGAGAGATTTGGAAAATGAGAACGCTGATTGTGCAAATGACAAAGTAATTTTTTGCTCCAAACTATTGCCTTTTATAGGTAGGAGCTCTTAATCTCAACCGTTAGATGTCGATCTCGGTCATCTAACCATTCATTTGAGATTTCAATCTGAGCCACTCAGTACGTCGGACTCTTCATCTTCTACTGTCCAGATAATTTCGTCAGCTTCATGCACTCTAATGCATCTGAATTTTGTAGGACGTGCATATGATAGCCATCATTCCACATTAAATGCAATGATGGTTGTGAGTATGGGAAGAGGAACTGCTTCAATTGTCTTTTCTTGAAAACGTATAAAATAGCAAATCATTTGTGCGCAATAAGTGAGGGCGCCTCATCTTTCCAACGCTTCAATTTTTTTTATTCGTTATAATTAATGAGTCACTACCTCAGCAAGTAGCAGATGCACCTCACCTCAATTGCTTCAAGTAAGGCTTCAAATATACAAGCAACTTCGGAGATGACAGCTTCGGACAAATTTGTCCTATTAGCGCTTCTCCAATTTATTCCAGAAATTCAGGCGTAAAGTAAAAACCACCCTAACAAAAAAAAATTCATATAAGTCCATGTATTACATAAATAATCATACTTAGACTTGGGGGACTATTATTATGCCCCTCGCCACTGAGGCTACAGTTAAAGTGTCACGTCACAGTCTACATAAAAAGAAAAGTCAACAAAGACCCAAGGGTTCAATAACACATAGGACCACCAATTCAAAGTTCTCTCCGGGAGAAGCCCTTAGTTCTTTCGAAGTTCCTGAAGCTGAAGTTGTCTCTTAAAAGATTTGTAAACAATATTTAGGAATGATTGATATAACGTTTGTAATAAACAATATTGGGTGTGTCGGCCGAATATATAGGGCGTCTAACTCATTGTCAATGTATTTATTATATGATAAACTTAGTGATGTGAGGCTTCAATCTAGGAGATGAGATCACGTGTTTCTAATCTAACGGACACCATGTTAGCCAGAACACTATAAATAGATGGTCTTTTGGAGGCTAAGACTTTTGGATTTGGGATAGTCATTTGAAGACTGATATATAAGAAAACACTCAAGACAAATACTCTCAAGAAAAATTTCTTGCTTGGTTCATATTTATTCGTTTAACCCTAAGTTATTTACATTTGGTTGGTGATTGTTGATTAGTGCAATCATCCTAATCACTACCATCGAAGCTCAAACATTTTTGTCCTGCACCATAAATCATCTCTCGTGTTCACATTTTTTCCCTTTTTCATGGGTCCTTCGTTTGCATTATGTTTGCGTGAGTGGGTCCGCCATCTTTTGTCCACGTTTGCGTTACGTTTTTTGGGGTCAACATAAGTCATGAAGTGTTGTCTTAATATTGGTTTCGCAATGTTAGTGGCCATGTAATTGCCTACGAATTCTCATGGGTATGCCCTATATTTTCTTTTAGGTTGAGGTTCGCTTTGCTTCATAGATGCATTATAGATGTGCTATCTACATATCTGAAAGTTATTGATATCTTTAGAATGTAGATTTTTCACACAGGTTATATGGAGCCTCTTGGCTTTGGTTTTGTGCAGTTTGTAGATCCTGATGAAGAGAAATATCAGATGGATGAGCAAATTCTTCTTGGGCGAGAGTTGATCGTTTTATTTGCAGAGGAAAACAAGAAACCCTCTAAGATGAAAGAATAGGGTAAAGTGTTTGAGTTAATTTTGTTAATGTTTACTTTCTTATCTAAAGATCCATTTCTAATTGAATATCCTCTGCTTTCAGCCGGAGAAGGTTCCCACTCGGTTATTCTTGATATATAGCCTCGATATGCGCGGTTATATTCCCGCTCATCAAGTTATGCTTGAACTTACTCTCCATCTCCTTTCCTCTCAAGGTTTCTAATTATTAACTCTTCTGGTAATGAATCTTAAACTTGGTTGAGATCAAAGAAAGTTAAAATTGTTTCATCCATGCAGGTTCATTTCATCTCGAGACGTAAGGTACAATAAGAGGTCCTACTCTGTCTTACTTTTTTGTTCCAGATTCCAATGATCAGGCATGATTTATAGAAAATCTATACTTCTTACCCGCCAACTATTTTAGTATAGTACAACATTCGTCCGTGTGTAAATATATATTTGTGTATTAACTCTAACCTAAGATACGATGATTTTATTTGTTAGGTTAATTAGTATAATTGCTTTCTTATATTTGAACGTCTACCAAATAGTTAGTTTCAATGGGATTAACAATTGATTATCACTCATCTCAATAGATAATAAATTTATATAATCTTTATCTAGTCATCACCATTTCAAAACGTGAGGAATTCAAGTTTTCTTACAATAGGTTGTATACAACTGGTAGTGGTGGATCCAGGGTTTTGAGTCAACACAAGCAGCCGTTGACCTTTGATCGTTGGAAGCAATTAAATATTAAGAGACCCGTTTGATGCCCATTTTTTGCAAAAAAAAAAAAAAATTGCATTTTAGAATAGTAATTTAATGGAGAATGTGTGATTAAAAATAATGAAAAATTTTAAATTTGCATGTAAGATTATTTTATTGAAAAGTGTTATTGAAAAGAAGAGAGAAAAATATATTTTGAAACAAAGGGAAATCAAACAAGGTTTAAGCTTCTGTTTGGCCCACATTAAAATTTTCATTATCATTCTTCTACTCATTTTCAACCACACATTCTTCAATAAAATAATATTTTTCGTCACATCAATAATTTTTCATACTTTTTCAACCACACATTCTCCATCAATTTACAACTCCAAAATACATTCTTTTAAAATAATGTGGCTCAAACACACCCTAAAATTTAAATATAACAATTAATTTGTTTAAACTGAACATATATAATTCTGATGTACAAATTATCAATATTCACAAAATTTTAAATATAATAATTATTTTGTTTAAACTGAACATATATAATTTTGTTTTACAAATTAGCAATATTTACCAAATGATATTGTGGCCAAGTTTTGTATAATTCAAAGGAAGAGCACGAGTTCGAATTTTTATAATTGCATTAAAACCGCTAAAATATAACATTTATTATTCTAGTAATTTTAGTATGAAAATTCAATAAGTGCCCTAATGGTCAAGCTTTCAATAATTCTAGGAAGACGTCACGTGTTCAAATCCCCTCCTTATTGCATTAATTTTGGTAAAAATTGTAGAACTAAAAATATTTCACAATAAATTGGTTGAAAAGGGATTCGAAACCGAGACTTTTAATATAAATATGCAATTTCTAATCAAGTTAAAAAAACTGTTTGAAAATAAAATGAATTACTAGTTATATAACCTAAAAATTTTATCTATTGTCAACAAAAAAAACTGTTTCCAACGGATCCAGCACGCATGGCCGCTGGGGCTCGTATTCAATTAAATTATGACATATTCAATATGGTCACACTTTTTAGTTTTCAATTTCTATTTAGCCCAAGTCTGGTTCTCATTATTTGAATACAAGAATGAATTTAGTGACCCTTTTTTTTCCAGCACATGGGTCCTATTGAGAGATAGAAAGTAAAATAAAAATTAAAAAATCGGCTATTGCATTTGCAATGGTTTAAAAAGCCATTAAGATGAGGCAAAAAATTGGAAGCAGATAACACCTTAATTTATTTTTTACATAACTATTATATACATATAAGATATTCTATTACAACTCTAACAACTAACAAGTAATATAGTGGATCTTTAAGTCCAGATGATCGTTCCTACGAGAACTACAATTTAATACTTAATTTAATATTTCTAATTCCTATTTGATGAAAAAAAACAAAGAAATGTGGTTTGATGATATTTTATCTGATGATATTTTATCTAACTACTTCTAATTAATTGAAAATATCAAAATTGTACACAAAAATCGAACTAATGTTTCGATTATGGAATGAATATTAAGACATAACAATTTTATTTATTGATTACATTTAAGTCTTAGTTCAAGATTCGCAAATCTAATATAGTGTTCGATCAAATTCTTTTATTGTATTCAATTTACCCCTATTCTATTCTCATTGAACATATTTGATTAATTCAATCGTATATCTCTATGTAAATCAATTTTAGTTAAATGCACTATCTGTTCTAAAAATTCAAATAACGATCGCAATAATTAGCATGGGTATCTTTATACATTATACTAAATTGTCAGATTTTAATTTATGGTATAAATCTAAAACTCACCTCTCGATTCATAAAATATTCACAAAATCATTGAATTATTAATCAAGTAATTCAAAACATTAAATACATGAATAAAATCAACACATATATGATTAAAAAACAAGCCTATTGAATATAAAAAAATAGTCTCAAATAGATTACATTGTTCACCTTAATGATTTAGCTACTTTTAATTGATGAAGAAAAACAATAGATGATAATGAAGTACATCACCGAATTTTAAATAAAGATGTAGAAAAAGGAATGAATCTTGCACCAAGATCTTCTACTTCTTCCAATTAATTCGATTTACTTTCCAAAATCTCAAGTTGTTTTTTTTGTACATCAATGTGTGGAACCCCTTAAAAGTGATTCCATTCTTGTGTTTATACTTCTCCCCATATTTTTGCCGAATTTAGACAAAAAAAGGCGCCCGAGTTTCATCAAGCAGTGTCGTGTCAATTTCTTGGGTGGTGCTTTGACGCCCTAGGTTCTATTTGGGCCACATTTGTCCTGTTAATGTAGATGAAATGTGAACGTTGGAAAAATAAAATGCTGACAACGTCCAGGTCCTTCACTGTGCAAACAGTAGCAGAGGAAAAATGTATTGCCACCTTTAACCTTACCCCCCAAACTTACACATGCCGACACTTTCACGTTTGGAAAAAATTCTTCTCTCTTCTCCAGCTACAACCGGGAACCCACGGTGCAGTCTCCGTATTTCAAGAACTAATAACTGACAGCTAAAGCTAACCCCTTTACCACCTTCACCCTTTCCTCAAAGCACACACGCCGACCAAGCATTTTTTTAAAAATTGTTCTCTCTTTACCAAATGGAACCGTAAACCCACAGTTGAAATCTTCGACCTGCAGATGTAATTACCGTCAGTCGGCGCCTTCTCCAGTGCTGCCCTGGACTCCGTCACTGGTCGACACTTTCAATCGAACGAAATTTTGAGCGGTTTGAAGTTGCGACTCGTCGGGTAAAAGTGAACTCTCCGTCCTGTATCGGGTACACCATCAGGTAATTGCCTTCACCCATCTACTTCCCTACTCCATCAAGTCTAAAGGTTCAGCTAGCCGAAAACTTCTAACCTGATTTTTTTCCTCCCTTGCAGTTACGGCAGTGACCACATCCCTTTCGCGATGGGTAGTACCAACACCGTCAACCGACCTAGACCCTAAAACTTCGGCTAGTCCGCCTGCAGTCATTTCGCCACTGCCTCTTCAACCTATTCTCCCAACCTATAGATCCATTCAATCCGCAGGTGTTGACATGCAAAAATAATAAGGTTCAATTAAATGGCCTAGAGAGTGAAGCCTAGTTAAGAAATTCAAAGGATGGATCCAAACAAGACCATGTAAAAGTCCAAGACGGAGTTATGTAATGAAAGTTCATCATCACTTAAGCCTGATATACGTCCAAGTAGTGGAGACTCGTTGTCGCTCAAGCCTGCAAGACGCCAAAGTAACGTAGAACCCTCATCGCTCAAGCCTGGGAGACGCTCAAGATCTGGACGAGAATAATGTCTTATTGTTATTTAAAGCGACGGACAGTTTATTGAAACGGTTCATTCCACAATTCATGAATCTCAGTTGCAAACAGTTAAATAATGGGAGAAATGGCAGTGGTTATAAACAGTTTCTTTGACAAGTCATCCATAATAGAAAATGTAGGTAGTTGTAGGGCGAACAGTTTCAAACGATTTTACAACAACTGTCGAATGATGTATAAAAGAAAAAAGAGAGCATAGATGAAAAGATACGATCAAACAACTCTTGAACAAAGAATTATGTAATTTCATTCCATTATTTTTATTCTCGTTAAGCTTTCAATTTACTTGTGTGCTTGTGCCTTTTAGATGCATTTCGTTTCTTATAAATCGTACTCTTCATAAATAAAGCACCACCCGTTGGGATTTTGTTTCGAGAGGTTTGTTCCTTACACAATCATCTGAACCTTCTTTTAATTGTAAGCGATTTCCACGCAAAACAATTTGACATGCACGGTGGGACCATTGGTGTTTGAAGATACGAATGGTGAAGCAATATACCTAAAAAAACTCTGATAATGAGCCAGCAAGCCAACGAGTAGTCAATTCTGCGGTCGAATGATATGAGGAACAGCAAAGTACTCCACAATCAGAACGACAAAGTCAAAGTGGCTATGAGCCAATGACAGAATGGAGTCCTTGAACCATGCACGCATTGCTTGGTGAAATCACGCAGGATGTCGTTGAACAATTAAACTTACAAAATGTTCATAACATGGAAAAATTTACTCAAAATGGAAATGTACATTATGATAACATGGCCAAACAACTGAACACTTTGAACGAAATCATGAATAAGTTGGTGAACCAAATTTGTC